>JAPZAG010001755.1:0-26417 GCA_027475135.1 Bactrocera correcta
GTGTCCGATGAGCGATGAGGCTCATTTCTGGTTGAATGGCTACGTAAATAAGCAAAATTTCCGCATTTGGGGTGAAGAGCAACCAGAAGCCGTTCAAGAACTGCCCATGCATCCCGAAAAATGCACTGTTTGGTGTGGTTTGTACGCTGGTGGAATCATTGGACCGTATTTTTTCAAAGATGCTGTTGGACGCAACTTTACGGTGAATGGCGATCGCTATCGTTCGATGCTAACAAACTTTTTGTTGCCAAAAATGGAAGAACTGAACTTGGTTGACATGTGGTTTCAACAAGATGGCGCTACATGCCACACAGCTCGCGATTCTATGGCCATTTTGAGGGAAAACTTCGGACAACAATTCATCTCAAGAAATGGACCCGTAAGTTGGCCACCAAGATCATGCGATTTAACGCCTTTAGACTATTTTTTGTGGGGCTACGTCAAGTCTAAAGTCTACAGAAATAAGCCAGCAACTATTCCAGCTTTGGAAGACAACATTTCCGAAGAAATTCGGGCTATTCCGGCCGAAATGCTCGAAAAAGTTGCCCAAAATTGGACTTTCCGAATGGACCACCTAAGACGCAGCCGCGGTCAACATTTAAATGAAATTATCTTCAAAAAGTAAATGTCATGAACCAATCTAACGTTTCAAATAAAGAACCGATGAGATTTTGCAAATTTTATGCGTTTTTTTTTTTAAAAAAGTTATCAAGCTCTTAAAAAATCACCCGTTATTTAGGTATAAAGTCGATTTTCTTGTATATACACATTTAGCAATCGATAACGAAATGCTTCAAATCATTAGTTTAACATATTTAAGTAAATTAACCTTCTTTCTCTGACTGAAGTTTACATAAAACCATAACGGTATAACGCCAGTGCATTTGGAAGAATTAAGTAAACTTCTATTTAGGTATAATGTCGATTTTGTTGTATATACACATTTAGCAATCGATATCGAGATGCTTCAAATCATTAGTTTAACATATTTAAGTTAATTAACCTTCTTTTCCTTACTGAAGTTTACGTAAAGCCATAACGGTATCGGCAGTGCATTTGGAAGAATTCCGTAATCTTATATTTAGGTATAAAATCGATTTTCTACTATACTCCTTTAGCTATCGATATCGAAATGCTTCAAATCATTCGTTTAACATATTTAAGATCGTTAACCTTCTTTAACGTATTGAAGTCGATATAAAGCCATGGCGGCATAACGACAGTACATTTGGAAGAATTTCGTAATCTTATATTTAGGTATAAAATCGATTTTGTTGTATATACAAGTTTAGCAATCGATATCGAAATGCTTCTAATCATTAGTTTAACATATTTAAGTTAGTTAACCTTCTTTAACGTAATGAAGGTGATATAAAGCCATGGCGGCATAACGGCAGTGCATTTAGAAGAATTCCGTTATCGTATATTTATGTATAAAGTCGATTTTGTTGTATATACACATTTAGCAATTGATATCGAAATGCTTCAAATCATTAGTTTAACATATTTAAGTTAATTAACCTTTGTTATCTTACCGAAGTTTACATAAAGCCAAAACGGCATAACACCAGTTCATTTGGAAGAATTCCGTAAACTTATATTTAGGTAAAAAGTCGATTTTCTTGTATACGCCTTCAGCTATCGATATCGGAATGCTTCAAATCATTCGTTTAACATATTTAAGATCGTTAACCTTCTTTAACGTAATGAAGGTGATATAAAGCCATGGCGGCATAACGACAGTGCATTTAGAAGAATTCCGTAATCTTATATTTATGTATAAAGTCGATTTTCTTGTATATACCCATTTAGCAATCGATATCGAAATGTTTCAAATCATTAGTTTAACATATTTAAGTTCGTTAACCTTCTTTAACGAAATGAAGGTGATATAAAGCCATAGCGGCATAACGACAGTGCCTTTAGAAGAATTCTACTATCGTATATTTATGTATAAAGTCGATTTTGTTGTATATACACATTTATCATTAGTTTAACATATTTAGGTTAATAAACCTTCTTTAACGAACGGAAGTTGGCTTAAAGCCATGGCGGCATAACGGCAGTGCATTTAGAAGAATTCCGTAATCTTATATTTAGGTAAAAAGTCGATTTTCTTGTATATACACATTTAGCTATCGATATCGATATGCTTCAAATCATTCGTTTAACATATTTAAGTTCGTTAACCTTCTTTAACGTAATAAAACCATGGCGGCATAACGACAGTGCATTTAGAAGAATTCCGTAATCTTATATTTATGTATAAGGTCGATTTTCTTGTATATACACATTCAGCAATCGATATCGAAATGCTTCAAAGTTTAAGTTAATAAACCTTCTTTAACGAACGGAAGTTGGCTTATAGCCATGGCGGCATAACGGCAGTGCATTTAAAAGAATTCCGTAATCTTATATTTAGGCATAAAGTCGATTTTCTTGTATATACAGTTTTAGCTATCGATATCGAAATGCTTCAAATCATTAGTTTAACATATTAAGTTAATAAACATTTTTAAGCATACTGAAGTCTACATAAAGCCTTAAGGGTATAACGGCAGTGCATTTAGAAGAATTCCGTAATGTTTTAATTTTATATTTAAGTATAAAGTCGATTTTCTTGTATATATACATTTCGCAATCGATATGGAAATGCTTCAGATAACTGGTTTAACATATTTAAGTTAATAAACCACCTTTAGCGAACTGAAGTTGACATAAAGCCATAACGGCACTGCATTTGGAAGAATTCCGTAGTCTTAAATTTAGGCATAAATTCGATTTTCTTTTATATACACATTTTGCAATCGATATCGAAATGCTTCAAATAACCCGTTTAGCATATTTAAATTAATTAACCTTCTTTATCTTACTGAAGTTTACATAAATCCATCACGGCATAACGGCAGTATATCTATATGAATTCCGTTATCTTATATTTAGGTATAAAGTCGATTTTGTTGTACATACACATTTTGCAATCGATATCGAAATGCTTCAAATCATTCGTTTAACATATTTAAGTTAGTTAACCTTCTTTAACGTAAGGAAGGTGTTATAAAGCCATGGCGGCATAACGACAGTGCATGCAGAAGAATTCCGTAATCTTATATTTAGGTATAAAGTCGATTTTGTTGTATATACACATTTAGCGATCGATAACGAAATGCTTCTAATCATTAGTTTAACATATTTAAGTTAATTTGCCTTCTTTAACGTAATGAAGGTGACATAAGGACATGGCGGTATAACGACAGTACATTTGGAACAATTCCGTAATCTTATGTTTAGGTATAAATTCGATTTTTTTTTACATACACATTTAGCTATCGATATCGAAATGCTTCAAATCATTAGTTTAACAAATTTAAGTTTATTAACCTTCTTTAAGGTATTGAAGTTGATATAAAGCCATGGCGGCATAACGACAGTACATTTGGAAAAATTCCGTAGTCTTATATTTAGGTATAAAGTCGATTTTCTTTTATATATGCATTAAGCAATCGATATCGAAATGCTTCAAATACCTGGTTTAACATATTTAAGTTAATAAACCTTCTTTAACAAACTGAAGTTAACATAAAGCCATAACGGTATAATGGCAGTGCATTTGGAAGAATTCCGTAATCTTATATTTAGGTACAAAGTCGATTTTCTTGTATTTACACATTAAGCAATCGATATCGAAATGCATCAGATAACTGGTTTAGCATATTTAAGTTAATTAACCTTCTTTATCTTACTAAAGTTTACATAAAGCCATAACGGCATAACGGCAGTATATTTATATGAATTCCGTTATCTTATATTTAGGTATAAAGCCGATTTTGTTGTACATACACATTTAGCAATCGATATTGAAATGCTTCAAATCATTAGTTTAACATATTTAAGTTAATTAACCTTCTTTAGCGTATTGAAGTCGATATAAAGCCATGGCGGCATAACGACAGTACATTTGGAAGAACTCCGAAGTCTTATATTTATGTATAAAGTCGATTTTCTTGTATGTACACATTTAACAATCGATATCGAAATGCTTCAAATAATTAGTTTAACATATTTAAGCTAATAAACCTTCTTTAACGAACGGAAGTTGGCTTAAAGCCATGGCGGCATAACGGCAGTGCATTTAGAAGAATTCCGTAATCTTATATTTAGGTAAAAAGTCGATTTTTTTGTTTATACACATTTAGCTATCGATATCGAAATGCTTCAAATCATAAGTTTAACATATTAAGATAATAAACATTTTTTAGCATACTGAAGTCTACGTAAAGCCTTAACGGTATAACGGCAGTGCATTTAGAAGAATTCCGTAATATTATAATTTTATATTTAGGTATAAAGTCGATTTTCTTGTATATACACGTTTCGCAATCGATATCGAAATGCTTCAGATAACTGGTTTAACATAATTAAGTTAATAAACCTCCTTTAGCGAACTGAAGTTGACATAAAGCCATAATTCCATAGTCTTATATTTAGGCATAAAGTCGATTTTCTTGTATAGACACATTTATCAATCGATATCGAAATGCTTCAAATCATTAGTTTAACATATTTAAGATAATTAACCTTCTTTAACGAACGGAAGTTGGCATAAAGCCATTACGGCATAACGGCAGTGCATTTAGAAGAATTCCGTAATCTTATATTTAGGTATAAAGTCGATTTTCTTGTATATACACATTTAGCAATCGATAACGAAATGCTTCAAATCATTAGTTTAACATATTTAAGTAAATTAACCTTCTTTCTCTGACTGAAGTTTACATAAAGCCATAACGGTATAACGCCAGTGCATTTGGAAGAATTAAGTAAACTTCTATTTAGGTATAATGTCGATTTTGTTGTATATACACATTTAGCAATCGATATCGAGATGCTTCAAATCATTAGTTTAACATATTTAAGTTAATTAACCTTCTTTTTCTTACTGAAGTTTACGTAAAGCCATAACGGTATATCGGCAGTGCATTTGGAAGAATTCCGTAATCTTATATTTAGGTATAAAGTCGATTTTCTTCTATACTCCTTTAGCTATCGATATCGAAATGCTTCAAATCATTCGTTTAACATATTTAAGATCGTTAACCTTCTTTAACGTATTGAAGTCGATATAAAGCCATGGCGGCATAACGACAGTACATTTGGAAGAATTTCGTAATCTTATATTTAGGTATAAAATCGATTTTGTTGTATATACAAGTTTAGCAATCGATATCGAAATGCTTCTAATCATTAGTTTAACATATTTAAGTTAGTTAACCTTCTTTAACGTAATGAAGGTGATATAAAGCCATGGCGGCATAACGGCAGTGCATTTAGAAGAATTCCGTTATCGTATATTTATGTATAAAGTCGATTTTGTTGTATATACACATTTAGCAATCGATATCGAAATGCTTCAAATCATTAGTTTAACATATTTAAGTTAATTAACCTTTGTTATCTTACCGAAGTTTACATAAAGCCAAAACGGCATAAGACCAGTTCATTTGGAAGAATTCCGTAAACTTATATTTAGGTAAAAAGTCCATTTTCTTGTATACGCCTTCAGCTATCGATATCGGAATGCTTCAAATCATTCGTTTAACATATTTAAGATCGTTAACCTTCTTTAACGTAATGAAGGTGATATAAAGCCATGGCGGCATAACGACAGTGCATTTAGAAGAATTCCGTAATCTTATATTTATGTATAAAGTCGATTTTCTTGTATATACACATTTAGCAATCAATATCGAAATGTTTCAAATCATTAGTTTAACATATTTAAGTTCGTTAACCTTCTTTAACGAAATGAAGGTGATATAAAGCCATAGCGGCATAACGACAGTGCATTTAGAAGAATTCTACTATCGTATATTTATGTATAAAGTCGATTTTGTTGTATATACACATTTATCATTAGTTTAACATATTTAGGTTAATAAACCTTCTTTAACGAACGGAAGTTGGCTTAAAGCCATGGCGGCATAACGGCAGTGCATTTAGAAGAATTCCGTAATCTTATATTAGGTATAAAGTCGATTTTCTTGTATTTACACATTTAGCTATAGATATCGAAATGCTTCAAATCATTAGTTTAACATATTAAGTTAATAAACATTTTTTAGCATCCCGAAGTCTACATAAAGCCTTAACGGTATAACGGCAGTGCATTTAGAAGAATTCCGTAATGTTATAATTTTATATTTAGGTAAAAAGTCGATTTTCTTGTATATACACATTTAGCTATCGATATCGGTATGCTTCAAATCATTCGTTTAACATATTTAAGTTCGTTAACCTTCTTTAACGTAATAAAACCATGGCGGCATAACGACAGTGCATTTAGAAGAATTCCGTAATCTTATATTTATGTATAAGGTCGATTTTCTTGTATATACACATTCAGCAATCGATATCGAAATGCTTCAAAGTTTAAGTTAATAAACCTTCTTTAACGAACGGAAGTTGGCTTATAGCCATGGCGGCATAACGGCAGTGCATTTAGAAGAATTCCGTAATCTTATATTTAGGCATAAAGTCGATTTTCTTGTATATACAGTTTTAGCTATCGATATCGAAATGCTTTAAATCATTAGTTTAACATATTAAGTTAATAAACATTTTTAAGCATACTGAAGTCTACATAAAGCCTTAAGGGTGCATTTAGAAGAATTCCGTAATGTTTTAATTTTATATTTAAGTATAAAGTCGATTTTCTTGTATATATACATTTCGCAATCGATATGGAAATGCTTCAGATAACTGGTTTAACATATTTAAGTTAATAAACCTCCTTTAGCGAACTGAAGTTGACATAAAGCCATAACGGCACTGCATTTGGAAGAATTCCGTAGTCTTAAATTTAGGCATAAATTCGATTTTCTTTTATATACACATTTTGCAATCGATATCGAAATGCTTCAAATAACCCGTTTAGCATATTTAAATTAATTAACCTTCTTTATCTTACTGAAGTTTACATAAAGCCATCACGGCATAACGGCAGTATATTTATATGAATTCCGTTATCTTATATTTAGGTATAAAGTCGATTTTGTTGTACATACACATTTTGCAATCGATATCGAAATGCTTCAAATCATTCGTTTAACATATTTAAGTTAGTTAACCTTCTTTAACGTAAGGAAGGTGTTATAAAGCCATGGCGGCATAACGACAGTGCATGCAGAAGAATTCCGTAATCTTATATTTAGGTATAAAGTCGATTTTGTTGTATATACACATTTAGCGATCGATAACGAAATGCTTCTAATCATTAGTTTAACATATTTAAGTTAATTTGCCTTCTTTAACGTAATGAAGGTGACATAAGGACATGGCGGCATAACGACAGTACATTTGGAAGAATTCCGTAATCTTATGTTTAGGTATAAATTCGATTTTTTTTTTACATACACATTTAGCTATCGATATCGAAATGCTTCAAATCATTAGTTTAACAAATTTAAGTTTATTAACCTTCTTTAAGGTATTGAAGTTGATATAAAGCCATGGCGGCATAACGACAGTACATTTGGAAAAATTCCGTAGTCTTATATTTAGGTATAAAGTCGATTTTCTTTTATATATGCATTAAGCAATCGATATCGAAATGCTTCAAATACCTGGTTTAACATATTTAAGTTAATAAACCTTCTTTAACAAACTGAAGTTAACATAAAGCCATAACGGTATAATGGCAGTGCATTTGAAAGAATTCCGTAATCTTATATTTAGGTACAAAGTCGATTTTCTTGTATTTACACATTAAGCAATCGATATCGAAATGCATCAGATAACTGGTTTAGCATATTTAAGTTAATTAACCTTCTTTATCTTACTAAAGTTTACATAAAGCCATAACGGCATAACGGCAGTATATTTATATGAATTCCGTTATCTTATATTTAGGTATAAAGCCGATTTTGTTGTACATACACATTTAGCAATCGATATTGAAATGCTTCAAATCATTAGTTTAACATATTTAAGTTAGTTAACCTTCTTTAACGTAATGAAGGTGATATAAAGCCATGGCGGCATAACGACAGTGCATGTAGAAGAATTCCGTAATCTTATATTTAGGTATAAAGTCGATTTTGTTGTATATACACATTTAGCGATCGATAACGAAATGCTTCTAATCATTAGTTTAACATATTTAAGTTAATTTGCCTTCTTTAACGTAATGAAGGTGACATAAGGACATGGCGGCATAACGACAGTACATTTGGAAGAATTCCGTAATCTTATGTTTAGGTATAAATTCGATTTTTTTTTACATACACATTTAGCTATCGATATCGAAATGCTTCAAATCATTAGTTTAACAAATTTAAGTTTATTAACCTTCTTTAAGGTATTGAAGTTGATATAAAGCCATGGCGGCATAACGACAGTACATTTGGAAGAATTCCGTAATCTTATGTTTAGGTATAAATTCGATTTTTTTTTTACATACACATTTAGCTATCGATATCGAAATGCTTCAAATCATTAGTTTAACAAATTTAAGTTTATTAACCTTCTTTAAGGTATTGAAGTTGATATAAAGCCATGGCGGCATAACGACAGTACATTTGGAAAAATTCCGTAGTCTTATATTTAGGTATAAAGTCGATTTTCTTTTATATATGCATTAAGCAATCGATATCGAAATGCTTCAAATACCTGGTTTAACATATTTAAGTTAATAAACCTTCTTTAACAAACTGAAGTTAACATAAAGCCATAACGGTATAATGGCAGTGCATTTGAAAGAATTCCGTAATCTTATATTTAGGTACAAAGTCGATTTTCTTGTATTTACACATTAAGCAATCGATATCGAAATGCATCAGATAACTGGTTTAGCATATTTAAGTTAATTAACCTTCTTTATCTTACTAAAGTTTACATAAAGCCATAACGGCATAACGGCAGTATATTTATATGAATTCCGTTATCTTATATTTGAGTATAAAGTCGATTTTGTTGTATATACGCATCTAGCAATCGATATCGAAATGCTTCAAATCATTAGTTTAACATATTTAAGTTAATTAACCCTCTTTATCTTACTGAAGTCTACAAACGCCTTAACGGCATAACGGCAAAGCATTTAGAAGAATTACGTAATCTTATATTTAGATATAAAGTCGATTTTCTTTTATATACACATTTAGCAATCGATATCGAAATGCTTCAAATCATTAGTTTAACATGTTTAAGTTAATTAACCTTCTTTAACGTAATGAAGGTGATATAGAGCCATGGCGGCATAACGACAGTGCATGTAGAAGAATTCCGTAATCTTATATTTAGGTATAAAGTCGATTTTTTTGTTTTAGCTATCGATATCGAAATGCTTCAAATCATAAGTTTAACATATTAAGTTAATAAACATTTTTTAGCATACTGAAGTCTACATAAAGCCTTAGCGGTATAACGGCAGTGCATTTAGAAGAATTCCGTAATGTTATAATTTTATATTTAGGTATAAAGTCGATTTTATGTTTATACACATTTCGCAATCGATATCGAAATGCTTCAGATAACTGGTTTAACATGTTTAAGTTAATAAACCTCCTTTAGGGAACTGAAGTTGACAAAAAGCCATAATTCCATAGTCTTATATTTAGGCATAAAGTCGAATTTGTTGTATATACACATTTAGCAATCGATATTGAGATGGTTCAACTCAATTGTTTAAATTATCTAACCAATGCTCTATGTTCGACCCACCTCATTCAAATAGTTTAGCCTTAGAGCGTTAGCAAAGTTGTAACAAAAATGTGACAATTGCCAAGCCCCTGATAGGAGTAGAAGAAAGAGTGAAGATTTTCCTGAGAGTTCTTTAAATTATCTAACCCATGCTTTGTGTTTGACTAACCTCGTTTAAATAGTTTACCCGCTAGAGCATTAATAAAAGTGAAACAAAAATGTGACTATTTCCAAGCCCCTGATAGGAGTAGAAGAAAGATTGAAGACTTTCTTGAGAGTTCTTTAAATTATCTAACCAATGCTTTATGTTTGACACAACTCGTTCCAATAGTTTAGCCGCTAGAGCGTTAACAAAGTTGAAACAAAAATGTGACTATTACCAAGCCCCTGATAGTAGTAGAACAGAGATTGACAACTTTCCTGACAGCTCTTTAAATTATCTAACCAACGCTTTATGTTTGACTAACCTCGTTTAAATAGTTTACCCGCTAGAGCATTAATAAAAGTGAAACAAAAATGTGACTATTTCCAAGTTCTGATAGGAGTAGAATAAAGATTGAAGACTTTCCTGATGGCTCTTTAAATTATATAACCAACGCTTTATGTTTGACCCAACTCGTTCTAATTGTTTAGCCGCTAGAGCGTTAGCAAAGTTGAAACAAAAATGTGACTATTACCAAGCCCCTGATAGCAGTAGAAGAAAGATTGAAGACTTTCCTGAGAGCACTTTAAATTATCTAACCAACGCTTTATGTTTGACCCAACTCGTTCTAATTGTTTAGCCGCTAGAGCGTTAGCAAAGTTGAAACAAAAATGTGACTATTACCAAGCCCCTGATAGCAGTAGAAGAAGTAGTAGAACAAAGATTAAAGACTTTCCTGAGAGCACTTTAAGTTATCTAACCAATGCTTTATGTTTGACTCACTCGTTTCAATAGTTTAGCCTCAGAGCGTTAGCAAAGTTGAAACAAAAATGTGACTATTGCCAAGCCCCTGGTAGATGTAGAAGAAAAATTAATGACTTTCCTGAGATCTCTTTAAATTATCTAACCAATGCTTTATGTTTGACTAACCTCATTTAAATAGTTTACCCGCTAGAGCATTAATAAAAGTGAAACAAAAATGTGACTATTTCCAAGCCCCTGATAGGAGTAGAATAAAGATTGAAGACTTTCCTGAGAGCTCTTTAAATTATCTAACCAACGCTTTATGTTTGACCCAACTCGTTCTAATAGTTTAGCCGCTAGAGCGTTAGCAAAGTTGATACAAAAATGTGACTATTTCCAAGCCCCTGATAGGAGTAGAAGAAAGATTGAAGACTTTTCTGAAAGCTCTTTAAATTATCTAACCAATGCTTTATGTTTGACTAACCCTGTTTAAATAGTTTCCCCGCTAGAGCATTAATAAAAGTGAAACAAAAATGTGACTATTTCCAAGCCCCTGATAGGAGTAGAGCGTTATCAAAAGTGAAACAAAAATGTGACTATTTCCAAGCCCCTGATAGTAGTAGAACAAAGATTAAAGACTTTCCTGAGAGCACTTTAAATTATCTAACCAATGCTTTATGTTTGACTAACCTCGTTAAAATAGTTTACCCGCTAGAGCATTAATAAAAGTGAAACAAAAATGTGACTATTTCCAAGCCCCTGATAGGAGTAGAATAAAGATTGAAGACTTTCCTGAGAGCTCTTTAAATTATCTAACCAACGCTTTATGTTTGACCCAACTCGTTCCAATAGTTTAGCCGCTAGAGCGTTAGCAAAGTTGAAACAAAAATGTGACTATTACCAAGCCCCTGATAGTAGTAGAACAAAGATTGACAACTTTCCTGACAGCTCTTTAAATTATCTAACCAACGCTTTATGTTTGACTAACCTCGTTTAAATAGTTTACCCGCTAGAGCATTAATAAAAGTGAAACAAAAATGTGACTATTTCCAAGCCCCTGATAGGAGTAGAATAAAGATTGAAGACTTTCCTGATGGCTCTTTAAATTATATAACCAACGCTTTATGTTTGATCCAACTCGTTCTAATTGTTTAGCCGCTAGAGCGTTAGCAAAGTTGAAACAAAAATGTGACTATTACCAAGCCCCTGATAGCAGTAGAAGAAAGATTGAAGACTTTCCTGAGAGCACTTTAAATTATCTAACCAACGCTTTATGTTTGACCCAACTCGTTCTAATTGTTTAGCCGCTAGAGCGTTAACAAAGTTGAAACAAAAATGAGACTATTTCCAAGCGCCTGATAGTAGTAGAACAAAGATTAAAGACTTTCCTGAGAGCACTTTAAATTATCTAACCAATGCTTTGTGTTTGACTAACCTCGTTTAAATAGTTTACCCGCTAGAGCATTAATAAAGGTGAAACAAAAATGTGACTATTTCCAAGCCCCTGAAAGGAGTACAAGAAAGATTGAAGACTTTTCTGAAAGCTCTTTAAATTATCTAACCAATGCTTTATGTTTGACACAACTCGTTCCAATAGTTTAGCCGCTAGAGCGTTAACAAAGTTGAAACAAAAATGTGACTATTACCAAGCCCCTGATAGTAGTAGAACAAAGATTAAAGACTTTCCTGAGAGCACTTTAAATTATCTAACCAATGTTTATGTTTGACTAACCTCGTTTAAATAGTTTACCCGCTAGAGCATTAATAAAAGTGAAACAAAAATCTGACTATTTCCAAGCCCCTGATAGGAGTAAAAAAGATTGAAGACTTTCCTAAGCTCTTTAAATTATTAACCAACGCTTTATGTTTGATCCAACTCGTTCTAATTGTTTAGCCGCTAGAGCGTTAGCAAAGTTGAAACAAAAATGTGACTATTACCAAGCCCCTGATATCAGTAGAAGAAAGATTGAAGACTTTCCTGAGAGCTCTTTAAATTATCTAACCAACGCTTTATGTTTGACTCAACTCGTTCTAATTGTTTAGCCGCTAGAGCGTTAGCAAAGTTGAAACAAAAATGTGACTATTGCCAAGCCCCTGATAAGAGTAGAAGAAAGATTGAAGACTTTCCTGAGAGCTCTTTAAATTGTCTAACCAACGCTTTATGTTTGACCCCACTCGTTCTAATTGTTTAGCCTCCAGAGCGTTAGAAAAGTTGAAACAAAAATGTAACTATTGCCAAGCCCCTGATAAGAGTAGAAGAAAGATTGAAGACTTTCCTGAGAGCTCTTTAAATTATCTAACCAACGCTTTATGTTTGACCAACTCGTTCTAATTGTTTAGCCGCTAGAGCGTTAGAAAGTTGAAACAAAAATGTGACTATTCCAAGCCCCTGATAAGTAGAAGAAAGATTGAAGACTTTCCTGAGAGCTCTTTAAATTATCTAACCAAGCTTTATGTTTGACTCAACTCGTTCTAATGTTTAGCCGCTAGAGCGTTAGCAAAGTTGAAACAAAAATGTGACTATTCCAAGCCCCTGATAGAGTAGAAGAAAGATTGAAGACTTTCCTGAGAGCTCTTTAAATTGTCTAACCAACGCTTTATGTTTGACCCAACTCGTTCTAATTGTTTAGCCCAGAGCGTTAGAAAAGTTGAAACAAAATGTAACTATTGCCAAGCCCTGATAAGAGTAGAATTGAAGACTTTCCTGAGACCTTTAAATTATCTAACCAAGCTTTATGTTTGCCCAACTCGTTCAATTGTTTAGCCGCTAGAGCGTTACAAAGTTGAAACAAAATTGTGACTATTCCAAGCCCCTATAAGAGTAGAAGAAAGATTGAAGACTTTCCTGAGAGCTCTTTAAATTGTCTAACCAACGCTTTATGTTTGACCCAACTCGTTCTAATTGTTTAGCCGCTAGAGCGTTAGAAAAGTTGAAACAAAATAGTGACTATTGCCAAGTCCCCTGATAAGAGTAGAAGAAAGATTGAAGACTTTCCTGAGAGCCCTTTAAATTATCTAACCAATGCTTTATGTTTGACCCAACTCGTTCCAATAGTTTAGCCGCTAGAGCGTTAGCAAAGTTGAAACAAAAATGTGACTATTACCAAGCCCCTGATAGAGTAGAAG
This sequence comes from Bactrocera correcta, assembly GCA_027475135.1. Taxonomy (NCBI): domain Eukaryota; kingdom Metazoa; phylum Arthropoda; class Insecta; order Diptera; family Tephritidae; genus Bactrocera; species Bactrocera correcta. The sequence goes on from JAPZAG010001755.1 coordinate 13,712, forward strand.
AAAGATTGAAGACTTTCCTGAAGCTCTTTAAATTATCTAACCAACGCTTTATGTTTGACTAACCTCGTTCTAAATAGTTTACCCGCTAGAGCGTTATAAAAGTGAAACAAAAATGTGACTATTTCCAAGCCCCTGATAGAGTAGAAAAAGATTGAAGACTTTCCTGAGAGCTCTTTAAATTATCTAACCAATGCTTTATGTTTGACCCAACTCGTTCCAATAGTTTAGCCGCTAGAGCGTTAAACAAAGTTGAAACAAAAATGTGACTATTACCAAGCCCCTGATAGGAGTAGAAGAAAGATTGAAGACTTTCCTGAGAGCTCTTTAAATTATCTAACCAACGCTTTATGTTTGACCCAACTCGTTCAATAGTTTAGCCGCTAGAGCGTTAGAAAAGTTGAAACAAAAATGTGACTATTGCCAAGCCCCTGATAGAGTAGAAGAAAGATTGAAGACTTTCCTGAAGAGCTCGTTAAATTACTCTAACCAATGCTTTATGTTTGACCCAACCTCGTTCAAATAGTTTACCCGCTAGAGCGTTATCAAAAGTGAAACAAAAATGTGACTATTTCCAAGCCCCTGATAGGAGTAGAAGAAAGATTGAAGACTTTCCTGAGAGCTCTTTAAATTATCTAACCAACGCTTTATGTTTGACCCAACTCGTTTAAATAGTTTAGCCGCTAGAGCGTTAAAAAGTTGAAACAAAAATGTGACTATTTCCAAGCCCCTGATAGTAGTAGAACAAAGATTGAAGACTTTTCCTGAAAGCTCGTTAAATTACCTAACCAATGCTTTATGTTCGACTAACCTCGTTTAAATAGTTTACCCGCTAGAGCATTAATAAAAGTGAAACAAAAATGTGACTATTTCCAAGCCCCTGGTAGGAGTAGAATAAAGATTGAAGACTTTCCTGAGAGCTCTTTAAATTATCTAACCAACGCTTTATGTTTGACCCAACTCGTTTAAATAGTTTAGCCGCTAGAGCGTTAAAAAAGTTGAAACAAAAATGTGACTATTTCCAAGCCCCTGATAGAAGTAGAAGAAAGATTGAAGACTTTTCTGAAAGCTCGTTAAATTACCTAACCAATGCTTTATGTTCGACTAACCTCGTTTAAATAGTTTACCCGCTAGAGCATTAATAAAAGTGAAACAAAAATGTGACTATTTCCAAGCCCCTGATAGGAGTAGAATAAAGATTGAAGACTTTCCTGAGAGCTCTTTAAATTATCTAACCAACGCTTTATGTTTGACCAACTCGTTCAAATAGTTTAGCCGCTAGAGCGTTAACAAAGTGAAACAAAAATGTGACTATTCCAAGCCCCTGATAGTAGTAGAACAAAGATTGAAGACTTTCCTGAAGCTCTTTAAATTATCTAACCAACGCTTTATGTTTGACTCACCTCGTTCAAACAGTTTACCCGCTAAAACGTTATCAAAAGTGAAACAAAAATGTGACTATTTCCAAGCCCCTGATAGGAGTAGAACAAAGATTAAAGACTTTCCTGAGAGCTCTTTAAATTATCTAACCAACGCTTTATGTTTGACTAACCTCGTTTAAATAGTTTACCCGCTAGAGCATTAATAAAAGTGAAACAAAAATGTGACTATTGCCAAGCCCCTGATAGGAATCGAAGAAAGACTGAAGACTTTCCTGAGAGCTCTTTAAATTATCTAACCAACGCTTTATGTTTGACTCACCTCGTTCAAACAGTTTACCCGCTAAAACGTTATCAAAAGTGAAACAAAAATGTGACTATTGCCAAGCCCCTGATAGGAATCGAAGAAAGATTAAAGACTTTCCTGACAGCTTGAAACAAAAATGTGACTATTACCAAGCCCCTGATAGTAGTAGAACAAAGATTGAATACTTTCCTGACAGCTCTTTAAATTATCTAACCAACGCTTTATGTTTGACTCACCTCGTTCAAACAGTTTACCCGTTAGAGCGTTATCAAAAGTGAAACAAAAATGTGACTATTTCCAAGCCCCTGAGGCTACACAATTTGAACGAGGTGAGTCAAACATAAAGCATTGGTTAGATAATTTATAGAGCTCTCAGGAAAGTCTTCAATCTTTCTTCTACTCCTATCAGGGGCTTGAAATAGTCACATTTTCTGTTTCAACTTTGCTAACGCTCTAGCGGCTAAACTATTGGAACGAGTTGCGTCAAACATAAAGCGTTGGTTAGATAATTTAAAGAGCTCTCAGGAAAGTCTTCAATCTTTCTTCTACTCTTATCAGGCGGCTTGGCAATAGTCACATTTTTGTTTCACTTTTGATAACGCTCTAGCGGGTAAACTATTTAAACGAGGTTAGTCAAATATAAAGCATTGGATAGATAATATAAAGAGCTCTCAGAAAAGTTTTCAATCTTTATTCTACTACTATCAGGGGCTTGGTAATAGTCACATTTTTGTTTCAACTTTGCTAACGCTCTAGCGGCTAAACTATTGGAACAAGTTGGGTCAAACATAAAGTGTTGGTTAGATAATTTAAAGAGCTCTCAGGAAAGTCTTCAATCTTTATTCTACTCCTATCAGGGGCTTGGAAATAGTCACATTTTTGTTTCACTTTTATTAATGCTCTAGCGGGTAAACTATTTAAACGAGGTTAGTCAAACATAAAGCATTGGTTGCATAATTTAAAGAGCTCTCAGGAAAGTCTTAAATCTTTCTTCTACTCCTATCAGGGGCTTGGCAATAGTCACATTTTTGTTTCAACTTTGCTAACGCTCTAGCGGCTAAACAATTAGAACGAGTTGGGTCAAACATAAAGCGTTGGTTATATAATTTAGAGAGCTCTCAGGAAAGTCTTCAATCTTTCTTCTACTCTTATCAGGGGCTTGGCAATAGTCACATTTTTGTTTCAACTTTGCTAACGCTCTAGCGGCTAAACTATTGGAACGAGTTCAATCAATCTTTATTCTACTGCTATCAGGGGCTTGGCAATAGTCACATTTTTGTTTCAACTTTGCTAACGCTCTAGCGGCTAAACTATTGGAACGAGTTGGGTCAAACATAAAGCGTTGGTTAGATAATTTAAAGAGCTCTCAGGAAAGTCTTCAATCTTTCTTCTACTCCTACCAGGGGCTTGGCAATAGTCACATTTCTGTTTCAACTTTGCTAACGCTCTGAGGCTAAACAATTAGAACGAGTTGGGTCGAACTTAAAGCATTGGTTAGATAATTTAAAGAGCTTTCAGGAAAGTCTTCAATCTTTCTTCTACTCTTATCAGGGGCTTGGCAATAGTCACATTTTTGTTTCAACTTTGCTAACGATAGATAATTTAAAGAGCTCTCAGGAAAGTCTTCAATCTTTATTCTACTCCTATCAGGGGCTTGGAAATAGTCACATTTTTGTTTCACTTTTATTAATGCTCTAGCGGGTAAACTATTTCAACGAGGTTAGTCAAACATAAAGCATTGGTTACATAATTTAAAGTGCTCTCAGGAAAGTCTTAAATCTTTCTTCTACTCCTATCAGGGGCTTGGTAATAGTCACATTTTTGTTTCAACTTTGCTAACGCTCTAGCGGCTAAACTATTGGAACAAGGGGTCAAACATAAAGCGTTGGTTAGATAATTTAAAGAGCTCTCAGGAAAGTCTTCAATCTTTATTCTATCCTATCAGGGTCTTGGAAATAGTCACATTTGTTTCACTTTTATTAATGCTCTAGCGGGTAAACTATTTAAACGAGGTTAGTCAAACATAAAGCATTGGTTGCCTAATTTAAAGAGCTCTCAGGAAAATCTTAAATCTTTCTTCTACTCCTATCAGGGGCTTGGCAATAGTCACATTTTTGTTTCAACTTTGCTAACGCTCTAGCGGCTAAACAATTAGAACGAGTTGGGTCAAACATAAAGCGTTGGTTATATAATTTAAAGAGCTTGGAAAGTCTTTAATCTTTTTTCTACTCCTATCAGGGCCTTGGTAATAGTCACATTTTTGTTTCAACTTTGCTAACGCTCTAGCGGCTAAACTATTGGAACAAGTTGGGTCAAACATAAAGTGTTGGTTAGATAATTTAAAGAGCTCTCAGGAAAGTCTTCAATCTTTATTCTACTCCTATCAGGGGCTTGGAAATAGTCACATTTTTGTTTCACTTTTATTAATGCTCTAGCGGGTAAACTATTTAAACGAGGTTAGTCAAACATAAAGCATTGGTTGCATAATTTAAAGAGCTCTCAGGAAAGTCTTAAATCTTTCTTCTACTCCTATCAGGGGCTTGGCAATAGTCACATTTTTGTTTCAACTTTGCTAACGCTCTAGCGGCTAAACAATTAGAACGAGTTGGGTCAAACATAAAGCGTTGTTGTAATTTAAAGAGCTCAGGAAAGTTTAATCTTTATTTACTCCTATCAGGGGCTTGGAAATAGTCAATTTGTTTCACTTTTATTAATGCTCTAGCGGGTAAACTATTTAAACGAGGTTAGTCAAACATAAAGCATTGGTTGCATAATTTAAAGAGCTCTCAGGAAAGTCTTAAATCTTTCTTCTACTCCTATCAGGGGCTTGGCAATAGTCACATTTTGTTTCAACTTTGCTAACGCTCTAGCGGCTAAACATTAGAACGAGTTGGGTTTAAATCTTTCTTCTACTCCTATCAGGGGCTTGGTAATAGTCACATTTTTGTTTCAACTTTGCTAACGCTCTAGCGGCTAAACTATTGGAACGAGTTGGGTCAAACATAAAGCGTTGGTTAGATAATTTAAAGAGCTCTCAGGAAAGTCTTCAATCTTTTTCTACTCCTACCAGGGGCTTGGCAATAGTCACATTTTTGTTTCAACTTTGCTAACGCTCTGGGCTAAACTATTTGAACGAGGTGAGTCAAACATAAAGCATTGGTTAGATAATTTAAAGAGCTCTCAAAAAAGTCTTCAATCTTTCTTCTACTCTTATCAGGGGCTTGGCAATAGTCACATTTTTGTTTCAACTTTGCTAACGCTCTAGCGGCTAAACAATTAGAACGAGTTGGGTCAAACATAAAGCGTTAGTTAGATAATTTAAAGAGCTTTTAGGAAAGCCTTCAATCTTTACTCCTATCAGGGGCTTGGAAATAGTCACATTTTTGTTTCACTTTTATTAATGCTCTAGCGGGTAAACTATTTAAACGAGGTTAGTCAAACATAGAGCATTGGTTAGATAATTTAAAGAGCTCTCAGGAAAGTCTTAAATCTTTCTTCTACTCCTATCAGGGGCTTGGTAATAGTCACATTTTTGTTTCAACTTTGCTAACGCTCTAGCGGCTAAACTATTGGAACGAGTTGGGTCAAACATAAAGCGTTGGTTAGATAATTTAAAGAGCTCTCAGGAAAGTCTTCAATCTTTTTCTACTCCTATCAGGGGCTTGGAATAGTCACATTTTTGTTTCAACTTTGCTAACGCTCTAGCGGCTAAACTATTTGAACGAGGTGAGTCAAACATAAAGCATTGGTTAGATAATTTAAAGAGCTCTCAGGAAAGTCTTCAATCTTTCTTCTACTCTTATCAGGGGCTTGGCAATAGTCACATTTTTGTTTCAACTTTGCTAACGCTCTAGCGGCTAAACTAATTAGAACGAGGTTGAGTCAAACATAAAGCATTGGTTAGATAATTTAAAGAGCTCTAGGAAAGTCTTAATTCTTTACTCCTATCAGGGGCTTGGAAATAGTCACATTTTTGTTTCACTTTTATTAATGCTCTAGCGGTAAACTATTTAAACGAGGTTAGTCAAACATAGAGCATTGGTTAGATAATTTAAAGAGCTCTTTAGAAAAGTCTTCAATCTTTCTTCTACTCCTATCAGGGGCTTGGAAATAGTCACATTTTTGTTTCAACTTTGCTAACGCTCTAGCGGCTAAACTATTGGAACGAGTTGGGTCAAACATAAAGCGTTGGTTAGATAATTTAAAGAGGCTCTCTAGGAAAGTATTCAATCTTTTTCTACTACTATCAGGGCTTGGAATAGTCACATTTTTGTTTCAACTTTCTAAGCTCTAGCGGTAAACTATTTAAACGAGTTAGTCAAACATAAAGCGATTGGTTAGATAATTTAAAGAGCTCTAGGAAAGTCTTCAATCTTTTTCTACTCCTATCAGGGGCTTGGAAATAGTCACATTTTTGTTTCAACTTTATTAATGCTCTAGCGGGTAAACTATTGAAACGAGGTTAGTCAAACATAAAGCATTGGTTAGATAATTTAAAGAGCTTCAGGAAAGTCTTCAATCTTTCTTCTACTCCTATCAGGGGCTTGGTAATAGTCACATTTTTAGTTTGCTAACTATTGAACTTAGGGGTAAACTATTAAGATGTAAAATTAAAGATGGTTAGAAATTAATAAAAATCATCTTTCCTACTCCTATCAGGGCTTGGAATAGTCACATTTTTGTTTCAACTTTGTAACGCTCTAGCGGTAAACTTTGAACGAGGTGGTCAAACATAAAGCATTGGTTAGATAATTTAAAGGCTCTAGGAAAGTCTTAATCTTTTTCTACTACTATCAGGGGCTTGAATAGCAATTTTTAGTCACATACGTTATACTGTTTAACTGGTCAACTGCTGCTAAGCTCTGAGGCTAAACTATTGAAACGAGGTGAGTCAAACATAAAGCATTGGTTAGATAATTCTAAAGATAAGCTTTTAGGAAAGTTTCATCTTTATTCTATTCCTATCAGGGGCTTGGAATAGTCACATTTTTGTTTCAACTTTTAACGCTCTAGCGGTAAACTATTGTAACGAGTTATGTCAAACATAAAGCATTGGTTAGATAATTTAAAGAGCTTCAAAATTTAACTTATTATCTATCACGGAATCGTTTTTTCCTAACTAGCAACTATTCGAGGTGGCTTGTGAATTAAGAGCTTTAAGTCAACTTTTTTATCCAAAAATTTTTGTTTCAACTTTGCTAACGCTCTGAGGCTAAACTATTTGAATGAGGTGGGTCGAACATAAAGCATTTGTTAGATAATTTAAACAAATGAGTTGAACCATCTCAATATCGATTGCTAAATGTGTATATACAACAAAATCGACTTTATGCCTAAATATAAGACTATGGAATTATGGCTTTTTGTCAACTTCAGTTCTCTAAAGGAGGTTTATTAACTTAAATATGTTAAACCAGTTATCTGAAGCATTTCGATATCGATTGCGAAATGTGTATCTACATAAAATCGAATTTATACCTAAATATAAAATTATAACAATACGGAATTCTTCTAAATGCACTGCCGTTATACCGCTTAGGCTTTATGTAGACTTCAATATGCTAAAAAATGTTTATTAACTTAATATGTTAAACTTATGATTTGAAGCATTTCGATATCGATAGCTAAAACAAAAAAATCGACTTTATACCTAAATGTAAGATTACGGAATTCTTCTACATGCACTGTCGATATGCCGCCATGGCTTTATATCACCTTCATTACGTAAAAGAAGGTTAACTAACTTAAATATGTTAAACTAATGATTTGAAGATTTTCGATGTCGATTGCTAAATGCGTAAATACAAGAAAATCGACTATATACCTAAATATAAGATTACGGAATTCTTCTACATGCATTGTCGTTATGCCGCCATGGCTTTATATCACCTTCATCACGTTAAAGAAGGTTAACTAACTTAAATATGTTAAACTAATGATTTGAAGATTTTCGATATCGATTGCTAAATGCGTAAATACAAGAAAATCGACTATTTACCTAAATATAAGATTACGGAATTCTTCTACATGCACTGTCGTTATGCCGCCATGGCTCTATATCACCTTCATTACGTTAAAGAAGGTTAATTAACTTAAACATGTTAAACTAATGATTTGAAGCATTTCGATATCGATTGCTAAATGTGTATATAAAAGAAAATCGACTTTATACCTAAATATAAGATTACGTAATTCTTCTAAATGCTTTGCCGTTATGCCGTTAAGGCGTTTGTAGACTTCAGTAAAATAAAGAGGGTTAATTAACTTAAATATGTTAAACTAATGATTTGAAGCATTTCGATATCGATTGCTAGATGCGTATATACAACAAAATCGACTTTATACCCAAATATAAGATTACGGAATTCTTCTACATGCACTGTCGTTATGCCGCCATGGCTTTATATCACCTTCATTACGTTAAAGAAGGTTAACTAACTTAAATATGTTAAACTAATGATTTGAAGCATTTCAATATCGATTGCTAAATGTGTATGTACAACAAAATCGACTTTATACCTAAATATAAGATAACGGAATTCACATAAATATACTGCCGTTATGCCGTTATGGCTTTATGTAAACTTTAGTAAGATAAAGAAGGTTAATTAACTTAAATATGCTAAACCAGTTATCTGATGCATTTCGATATCGATTGCTTAATGTGTATATACAAGAAAATCGACTTTATACCTAAATATAAGATTACGGAATTCTTCCAAATGCACTGCCATTATACCGTTATGGCTTTATGTTAACTTCAGTTTGTTAAAGAAGGTTTATTAACTTAAATATGTTAAACCAGGTATTTGAAGCATTTCGATATCGATTGCTTAATGCATATATAAAAGAAAATCGACTTTATACCTAAATATAAGACTACGGAATTCTTCCAAATGTACTGCGTTATGCCGCCATGGCTTTATATCAACTTCAATACCTTAAAGAAGGTTAATTAACTTAAATTTGTTAAACTAATGATTTGCAGCATTTCGATATCGATAGCTAAATGTGTATGTACAACAAAATCGACTTTATACCTAAATATAAGATAACGGAATTCACATAAATATACTGCCGTTATGCCGTTATGGCTTTATGTAAACTTTAGTAAGATAAAGAAGGTTAATTAACTTAAATATGCTAAACCAGTTATCTGATGCATTTCGATATCGATTGCTTAATGTGTATATACAAGAAAATCGACTTTATACCTAAATATAACATTACGGAATTCTTCCAAATGCACTGCCATTATACCGTTATGGCTTTATGTTAACTTCAGTTTGTTAAAGAAGGTTTATTAACTTAAATATGTTAAACCAGGTATTTGAAGCATTTCGATATCGATTGCTTAATGCATATATAAAAGAAAATCGACTTTATACCTAAATATAAGACTACGGAATTCTTCCAAATGTACTGCGTTATGCCGCCATGGCTTTATATCAACTTCAATACCTTAAAGAAGGTTAATTAACTTAAATTTGTTAAACTAATGATTTGCAGCATTTCGATATCGATAGCTAAATGTGTATGTAAAAAAAAATCGAATTTATACCTAAACATAAGATTACGGAATTCTTCCAAATGTACTGTCGTTATGCCGCCATGTCTTTATGTCACCTTCATTACGTTAAAGAAGGCTAATTAACTTGAATATGTTAAACTAATGATTTGAAGCATTTCGTTATCGATCGCTAAATGTGTATACACAACAAAATCGACTTTATACCTAAATATAAGATTACGGAATTCTTCCGCATGCACTGTCGTTATGCCGCCATGGCTTTATAACACCTTCCTTACGTTAAAGAAGGTTAACTAACTTAAATATGTTAAACGAATGATTTGAAGCATTTCGATATCGATTGCAAAATGTGTATGTACAACAAAATCGAATTTATACCTAAATATAAGATAACGGAATTCATATAAATATACTGCCGTTATGCCGTGATGGCTTTATGTAAACTTCAGTAAGATAAAGAAGGTTAATTAATTTAAATATGCTAAACGGGTTATTTGAAGCATTTCGATATCGATGGCAAAATGTGTATATAAAAGAAAATCGAATTTATGCCTAAAGTTAAGAGTACGGAATTCTTCCAAATGCAGTGCCGTTATGGCTTTATGTCAACTTCAGTTCGCTAAAGGAGGTTTATTAACTTAAATATGTTAAACCAGTTATCTGAAGCATTTCCATATCGATTGCGAAATGTATATATACAAGAAAATCGACTTTATACTTAAATATAAAATTAAAACATTACGGAATTCTTCTAAATGCACTGCCGTTATACCGTTAAGGCTTTATGTAGACTTCAGTATGCTTAAAAATGTTTATTAACTTAATATGTTAAACTAATGATTTGAAGCATTTCGATATCGATAGCTAAAACTGTATATACAAGAAAATCGACTTTATGCCTAAATATAAGATTACAGAATTCTTCTAAATGCACTGCCGTTATGCCGCCATGGCTATAAGCCAACTTCCGTTCGTTAAAGAAGGTGTATTAACTTAAACTTTGAAGCATTTCGATATCGATTGCTGAATGTGTATATACAAGAAAATCGACCTTATACATAAATATAAGATTACGGAATTCTTCTAAATGCACTGTCGTTATGCCGCCATGGTTTTATATCACCTTCATTACGTTAAAGAAGGTTAACGAACGTAAATATGTTAAACGAATGATTTGAAGCATTTCGATATCGATAGCTAAATGTGTATATACAAGAAAATCGACCTTATACATAAATATAAGATTACGGAATTCTTCTAAATGCACTGTCGTTATGCCGCCATGGCTTTATATCACCTTCATTACGTTAAAGAAGGTTAACGAACTTAAATATGTTAAACTAATGATTTGAAACATTTCGATATCGATTGCTAAATGTGTATATACAAGAAAATCGACTTTATACATAAATATGAGATTACGGAATTCTTCTAAATGCACTGTCGTTATGCCGCCATGGCTTTATATCACCTTCATTACGTTAAAGAAGGTTAACGATCTTAAATATGTTAAACGAATGATTTGAAGCATTTCGATATCGATAGCTAAAGGCGTATACAAGAAAATCGACCTTTTACCTAAATATAAGATTACGGAATTCTTCCAAATGCACTGCCGTTATACCGTTATGGCTTTACGCGAACTTCAGTAAGAAAAAGAAGGTTAATTAACTTAAATATGTTAAGCTAATGATTTGAAGCATCTCGATATCGATTGCTAAATGTGTATATACAACAAAATCGACATTATACCTAAATATAAGTTCACGGAATTCTTCCAAATGCACTGGCGTTATACCGTTATGGCTTTATGTAAACTTCAGTCAGAGAAAGAAGGTTAATTAACTTAAATATGTTAAACTAATGATTTGAAGCATTTCGTTATCGATTGCTAAATGTGTATATACAAGAAAATCGACTTTATACCTAAATATAAGATTACGGAATTCTTCTAAATGCACTGCCGTTATGCCGTAATGGCTTTATGCCAACTTCCGTTCGTTAAAGAAGGTTAATTAACTTAAATATGTTAAACTAATGATTTGAAGCATTTCGATATCGATTGCTAAATGTGTATATACAAGAAAATCGACTTTATGCCTAAATATAAGACTATGGAATTATGGCTTTATGTCAACTTCAGTTCGCTAAAGGAGGTTTATTAACTTAATTATGTTAAACCAGTTATCTGAAGCATTTCGATATCGATTGCGAAACGTGTATATACAAGAAAACCGACTTTATACCTAAATATAAAATTATAATATTACGGAATTCTTCTAAATGCACTGCCGTTATACCGTTAAGGCTTTATGTAGACTTCAGTATGCTAAAAAATGTTTATTAACTTAATATGTCAAACTTATGATTTGAAGCATTTCGATATCGATAGCTAAATGTGTATAAACAAAAAAATCGACTTTATACCTAAATATAAGATTACGGAATTCTTCTAAATGCACTGCCGTTATGCCGCCATGGCTTTAAGCCAACTTCCGTTCGTGAAAGAAGGTTTATTAGCTTAAATATGTTAAACTAATTATTTGAAGCATTTCGATATCGATTGTTAAATGTGTACATACAAGAAAATCGACTTTATACATAAATATAAGACTTCGGAATTCTTCCAAATGTACTGTCGTTATGCCGCCATGGCTTTATATCGACTTCAATACGTTAAAGAAGGTTAATTAACTTAAATATGCTAAACTAATGATTTGAAGATTTTCGATATCGATTGCTAAATGCGTAAATACAAGAAAATCGACTATATACCTAAATATAAGATTACGGAATTCTTCTACATGCACTGTCGTTATGCCGCCATGGCTTTATATCACCTTCATTACGTTAAAGAAGGTTAATTAACTTAAATATGTTAAACTAATGATTTGAAGCATTTCGATATCGATTGCTAATGTGTTCTACAACAAAATCGACTTTATATTTAAATATAAGATTACGAAATTCTTCCAAATGTACTGTCGTTATGCCGCCATGGCTTTATATCGACTTCAATACGTTAAAGAAGGTTAATTAACTTAAATATGTTAAACTAATGATTTGAAGCATTTCGATATCGATTGCTAGATGTGTATATACAACAAAATCGACTTTATACCCAAATATAAGATTATGGAATTCTTCTAAATGCACTGTCGTTATGCCGCCATGGCTTTATATCACTTTCATTACGTTAAAGAAGGTTAACTAACTTAAATATGTTAAACTAATGATTTGAAGCATTTCAATATCGATTGCTAAATGTGTATGTACAACAAAATCGACTTTATACCTAAATGTAAGATAACGGAATTCATATAAATGTACTGCCGTTATACCGTTATGGCTTTATGTAAACTTTAGTAAGATAAAGAAGGTTAATTAACATAAATATGCTAAACCAGTTATCTGATGCATTTCGATATCAATTGCTTAATGTGTAAATACAAGAAACTCGACTTTATACCTAAATATAAGATTACGGAATTC
>JAPZAG010000181.1:0-51203 GCA_027475135.1 Bactrocera correcta
TTAACTTAAATATGTTAAACGAATGATTTGAAGCATTTCGATATCGATTGCTAAATGTTTACATACAAGAAAATTGACTTTATACCTAAATATAAGACTGCGGAATTCTTACAAATGTACTGTCGTTATGCCGCCATGGCTCTATATCAACTTCAATACGTTAAAGAAGGTTAATTAACTTAAATATGTTAAACTAATGATTTGAAGCATTTCGATATCGATTGCTAAATGCGTATATACAACAAAATCGACTTTCTACCTAAATATAAGAATACGGAATTCTTCTAAATGCACTGCCGTTATGCCGTTATGGCTTTATGTTAACTTCAGTTCGTTTAAGAAGGTTTATTAACTTAGATATGTTACACCAGTTACTCGAAGCATTTCGAAATCGATTGCTTAATGTATATATAAAAGAAAATCGACTTTATATCTAAATATAAGATTACGGAATTCGTCTACATGAACTGCCGTTATGCCGCCATGGCTTTGTGTTAACTTCAGTGCGTTAAAGAAGCTTTATTAACTTAAATATGTCAAACTAATGATTTGAAGCATTTCGATATCGATTGCTAAATGTTCACATACAAAAAAATTGACTTTATACCTAAATATAAGACTGCGGAATTCTTACAAATGTACTGTCGTTATGCCGCCATGGCTTTATATCAACTTAAATACGTTAAAGAAGGTTAATTAACTTAAATATGTTAAACTAATGATTTGAAGCATTTCGATATCGATTGCTAAATGCGTATATACAACAAAATCGACTTTAAACCTAAATATAAGATTACGGAATGCTTCTGAATGCACTGTTGTTATGCCGTCATGGCTTTATGTCACCTTCATTACGTTAAAGAAGGTTAACTAACATAAATATGTTAAACTAATGATTTGAAGATTTTCGATATCGATTGCTAAATGTGTAAATAGAAGAAAATCGACTATATACCTAAATATAAGATTACGGAACTCTTCTACCTGCACTGTCGTTATGCCGCCATGGCTTTATATCACCTTCATTATGTTAAAGAAGGTTATTTAACTTAAATATGTTAAACTAATGATTTGAAGCATTTCGATATCGATTCTAAATGCGTATGTACAACAAAATCGACTTTATACCTAAATATAAGATAATGCAATTCATATAAATATACTGCCGTTATGCCGTTAACGCTTTATGTAAACTTCATTTAGATAAAGAAGGTTAATTAACTTAAATATGCAAAACCAGTTATTTGAAGCATTTCGATATATATTGCTAAATGTGTAAATACAAGAAAGTCGACTTCATACCTAAATATAAAATTATAATATTACGGATATCTTCTAAATGCACTGCCGTTATACTGTTAAGGCTTTATGTAGACTTCAGTAAGCAAAACAGCGTTTATTAACTTAATATGTACAACTAATGATTTGAAGCATTTTGATATCGATAGCTAAATGTGTATATACAAGAAAATCGACTTTATACCTAAATATAAGACTACGGAATTCTACCAAATGTATTGTCGTTATGCCGCCATGGCTTTATGCCAACTTCCGTTCGTTAAAGAAGGTTTATTAACTTACATATGTTAACTAAATAATGATTTGAAGCATTTCGATATCGATTGCTAAATATGTAAATACAAGAAAATCGACTTTATACCTAAATATAAGATTACGGAATTCTTCTAAATGCACTGCAGTTATTCCGTTAAGGCTTTATGTAGACTTCAGTGCGTTAAAGAAGGTTTATTAACTTAAATATGTTAAACTAATGATTTGAAGCCTTTCGGTATCGATTGCTAAATGAGTATATACAAGAAAATCGGCTTTATACCTAAATATAAGATAACGGAATTCTTCTACATGCACTGCCGTTATGCCACCATAGCTTTATGCCAACTTTAGTTCGTTAAAGAAGGTTTATTAACTTAAATATGTTAAACTAATGAGTTGAAGCATCTCGATATCGATTGCTAAATATGTATATACAGCAAAATCGACTTTATACCTAAATATAAGATTACGGAATTTTTCTAAATGCACTGCCGTTATGTCGCCATGGCTTTATATCAACTTCAATACGTTAAAGACGGTTAATTAACTTAAATATATTAAACGAATGATTTTAAGCATTTCGATATCGATTGCTTAATGTGTATATACAAGAAAATCGACTTTATACCTAAATATAAGATAACGGTATTCATATAAATATACTGCCGTTATGCCGCTATTGCTTTATGTAAACTTCAGTAAGATAAAGAAGGTTAGTTAACTTAAATATGCTAAACCAGTTATTTAATGCATTCCGATATCGATTGCTAAATGTGTAAATACAAGAAAATCGACTTTATACCTAAATATAAAATTATAACATTACGGATATCTTCATAATGCACTGCCGTTATACTGTTAAGGCTTTATGTAGACTTCAGTAAGCTAAAAAGCGTTTATTAACTTAATATGTTAAACTAATGATTTGAAGCATTTCGATATCGATAGCTAAATGTGTATATACAAGAAAATCGACTTTATACATAAATATAAGACTACAGAATTCTTCCAAATGTATTGTCATTATTCCGCCATGGCTTTATGCCAACTTCAGTTCGTTAAAGAAGGTTTATTAACTTAAATATGTTAAACTAATGAGTTGAAGCATTTCGAAATCGATTGCTAAATGCATATACACAACAAAATAGACTTTATACCTAAATATAAGGTTACGGAATTCTTCTATATGCACTGCCGTTATGCCGCCAAGGCTTTATATCAACTTCAATACGTTAAAGAAGGTTAATTAACTTAAATATGTTAAACTAATGATTTGAAGCATTTCAACAAAATCGACTTTATACCTAAATATAAGATTACGGAATTCTTTTAAATGCGCTGTCGTTATGCCGCCATGGCTTTATATCACCTTCATTACGGTAAAGAAGGTTAACTAACTTAAATATGTTAAACTAATGATTTGAAGCATTTCGATATCGATTTCTAAATATGTATGTACAAAAAAATCGACTTTATACCTAAATATAAGATAACGGTATTCATATAAATATACTGCCGTTATGCCGCTATTGCTTTATGTAAACTTCAGTAAGATAAAGAAGGTTAGTTAACTTAAATATGCTAAACCAGTTATTTAATGCATTTCGATATCGATTGCTAAATGTGTAAATACAAGAAAATCGACTTTATACCTAAATATTAAATTATAACATTACGGAATTCTTCTAAATGCTTTGCCGTTATGCCGTTAAGCCCTTTGTAGACTTCTGTAAGCAAAAATGTGTATATACTAGAAAATCGACTTTATACCTAAATATAAGATAACGGAATTCTTCTTAATGCACTGCTGTTATGCCGCCATGGATATATGCCAACTTCAGATCGTTAAAGAAGGTTTATTAACATAAATATGTTAAACTAATGAGTTGAAACATCTCGATATCGATAGCTAAGTGTGTACATACAAGAAAATCGACTTTTTACGTAAATATAAGACTACGGAATTCTTCCAAATGTACTATCGTTATGCCGCCATGGCTTTATATCAACTACAATACGTTAAAAAGGTTAATTAACTTAAATATGTAAAACTAATGATTTGAAGCATTTCGATATCGATAGCTAAATGTGTATATACAAGAAAATCGACTTTATACCTAAATATAAGATTACGGAATTCTTCTAAATGCACTGTCGTTATGCCGCCATGGCCTTAAGCCAACTTCAGTTCGTTAAAGAAGGTTTATTAACTTAAATATGTTAAACCAGTTATTTGAAGCATTTCGATATCGATTGCTTAATGCATATATACCAGAAAATCGACTTTATACCTAAATATAAGACTACGGAATTCTTCCAAATGTACTGTCGTTATGCCGCCATGGCTTTATATCAACTTCAATACGTTAAAGAAGGTTAATTAACATAAATATGTTAAAATAATGAGTTGAAGCATCTCGATATCGATCGCTTAGTGTGTATATACAAGAGAATCGACTTTATACCTAAATATAAGATTACGGAATTCTTCTAAATGCACTGTCGTTATGCCGCCATGGCTTTATATCACCTTCATTACGTTAAAGAAGGTTAATTAACTTAATAATGTTAAACTAATTATTTGAAGCATTTCGATATCGATTGCTAAATGTGTATGTACAACAAAATCGACTTTAAACCTAAATATAAGATAACGGAATTCATATAAATATACTGCCGTTATGCCGTTATGGCTTTATGTAAACTTCAGTAAGATAAAGAAGGTTAATTAACTTAAATATGCTAAACCAGTTATTTTAAACATTTCGATATCGATTGCTAAAAGTGTAAATACAAGAAAATCGGCTTTATACCTAAATATAAAATTATAACATTACGGAATTCTTCTAAATGCACTGCCGTTATACCGTTAAGGCTTTATGTAGACTTCAGTAAGCTAAGAAGCGTTTATTAACATAATATGTTAAACTAATGATATGAAGCATTTCGATATCGATAGCTAAATGTGTATATACAAGAAAATCGACTTTATACCTAAATATAAGATTACGGAATTCTTCTACATGCACTGCCGTTATGCCGCCATGGCTATATGCCAACTTCAGATCGTTAAAGAAGGTTTATTAACATAAATATGTTAAACGAATGATTTGAAGCATTTCGATATCGATAGCTAAATGTGTATATACAAGAAAATCGACTTTATACCTAAATATAAGATTACGGAATTCTTCTACATGCACTGCCGTTATGCCGCCATGGCTATATGCCAACTTCAGATCGTTAAAGAAGGTTAATTAACTTAGATATGTTAAACAAATGATTTGAAGCATTTCGTTATCGATTGCTAAATGTTTATATACAAGAAAATTGACTTTATACCTAAATATAAGATTACGGAATTCTTCTAGATGCACTGTCGTTATGCTGCCATGGATTTATATCACCTTCATTACGTTAAAGATGGTTAATTAACTTTAATCTCTTAAATTAATGATTTAAAGCATTTCGGTGTCAATTGATAAATGCATATATACAAGAAAATGGACCTAATACCTAAATATAAGGTTACGGAACTCTTCCAAATGCACTGCCGTTATGCCGTTAAAGCTTTTGTAGACTTCAGTAAGATAAAGAGAGTTAATTATCTTAAATATGTTAAAGTAATGATTTGAAGCATTTCGATGTCGATTGCTTAATGCGTATATACAACAAAATCGACTTTATACCTAAATATAAGATTACGGAACTCTTCCAAATGAACTGCCGTTATGCCGTTAAGGCTTTTGTAGACTTCAATAAGATAAAGAGCGTTAATTAACTCAAATATGGTAAACTAATGATTTGAAGCATTTCGATATCGATTGCTAAATGTGTATGTACAACAAAATCGACTTTATACCTAAATATAATATAGCGGAATTCATATAAATATACTGCCGTTATGGCTTTATGTAAACTTCAGTAAGATAAAGAGGGTTAATTAACTTAAATATGCTAAACCAGTTATTTGAAGCATTTCGATATCGATTGCAAAATGTGTATATACAAGAAAATCGACTTTATGCCTAAATAAAAGACTACGGTATCCTTCCAAATGCCCTGCCGTTATGGCTTTATGTCAACTTCAGTTCGCTAAAGGAGGTTTATTAACTTAAATATGTTAAACCAGTTATCTGAAGCACTTCAATATCGATTGCGAAATGTATATATACAAGAAAATCGACTTTATACCTAAATATAAGATTGCGGAATTCTTCCACATGTACTGTCGTTATGCCGCCATGGCTTTATATCACCTTCAATACGCTATAGAAGGTTAATTATTTTAAATATGTTTAACTAATGATTTGAAGCATTTTAATATCGATTGCTAAATGTGTAAATACAAGAAAATCGACTTTATACCTAAATATAAATTTATAACATTACGGAATTCTTGTAAATGGACTGCCGTTATACCGTTAAGGCTTTATATAAACTTCAGTAAGATAAAGAAGGTTAATTAACTTAAATATGCTAAACCAGTTATTTGAAGCATTTCGATATCGATTGAAAAATGTGTATATACAAGAAAATCGACTTTATACCTAAATATAAGATTATGGAATTCTTCTACATGCACTACCGTTATGCCGCCATGGCTATGTGCCCACTTCAGATCGTTAAAGAAGGTTTATTAACTTAAATATGTTACACTAATGATTTGAAGCATTTCGATATCGATTGCTAAATGTGTATATATAAGAAAATCGAATTCATACCTAAATGTAACATTACGTAGTTCTTCTAAATGCACTGCCGTTATGCCGCTAAGGCTTTTGTAGACTTCAGTAAGATAAAGAGCGTTAATTAACTTAAATACTAGGGCTGTCTGATAAATAACCGACCTCAACGTTAAGCTAGCAGTACCTCTGAAAAAAAAGTTTCTACTTCAAAGTGTGCATATCATAATTTCTACTCGCCAAAATTTCGGAAATTTTTCTTGCGCCATTATCTGTTGACAGTCGTTTTTGTGAGTCTATTTCGGTGATTTCCCCAAAATGGAAAAGATTAAATATCGAGCTGTAATTAAATTTTTATGTTTGAAAGTCAATACGCCTTCACAAATCAAAGATGAGTTGGACTCTGTGTACGGTGACTCTGCACCATCGTTTACCACCATAAAATTTTGGGCAGCTGAATTTAAACGTGGTCGCAGGAGATTGGAAGATGATGAACGTCCAAAAGCTGCAACCACTAACGATAACATCGCTAAAGTTCATCAATTGGTATTAGACGACCGCCGGATTAAAGTTAAGGAAATAGCCGAGATTATGAAGATGTCAAAAGAACGTGTTTGTCACATATTACACCATGATTTGGGCATGAGAAAGCTGTCCGCGCGTAATTTATAACATTACGGAATTCTTCTAAATGGACTGCCGTTATACCGTTAAGGCTTTATGTAAACTTCAGTAAGATAAAGAAGGTTAATTAACTTAAATATGCTAAACCAGTTATTTGAAGCATTTTGATATCGATTGCAAAATGTGTATATACAAGAAAATCGACTTTATACCTAAATATAAGATTACGGAATTCTTCCACATGTACTGTCGTTATGCCGCCATGGCTTTATATCACCTTCAATATGTTAAAGAAGGTTAATTATTTTAAGTATGTTAAACTAATGGTTTGAAGCATTTCGATATCGATTGCTAAATGTGTAAATACAAGAAAACCGACTTTATACCTAAATATAAAATTATAACATTACGGAATTCTTCTAAATGCACTGCTGTTGTACCGTTAAGGCTTTATGTAGACTTCAGTAAGATAAAGAGGGTTAATTAACTTAAATATGTTAAACTAATGATTTGAGGCATTTCGATATCGATTGCTAAATGAGTATATACAAAAAAATCGACTTAATACCTAAATAGAGGCATACGGAATTCTTCCAAATGCACTACCGTTATGCCGTTAAGGCTTTTGTAGACTTTAATAAGATAAAGAGGGTTAATTTCTTAAATATGTTAAACTCATGATTTGAAGCATTTCGATGTCGATTGCTAAATGCGTATATACAACAAAATCGACTTAATACCTAAATATGAGATTACGGATCTCTTCCAAATGCACTGCCGTTATGCCGTTAAGGCTTTTGTAGACTTCAGTAAGATAAAGAGGGTTAATTTCTTAAATATGTTAAACTCATGATTTGAAGCATTTCGATGTCGATTGCTAAATGCGTATATACAAAAAAAAATCGACTTAATACCTAAATAGAGGATTACGTAATTCTTCTAAATGCACTGCCGTTATGCCGTTAAGGCTTTTGTAGACTTCAGTAAGATAAAGAGGGTTAATTTCTTATATATGTTAAACTCATGATTTGAAGCATTTCAAAATCGTTTGCGAAATGTATATATACAAGAAAATCGAGTTTATTCCTAGATATAAGATTACGGAATTCTTCCAAATGCACTGCCGTTATACCGTTATGGCTTTATGTCAACTTCAGTAAGAAAAAGAAGGATAATTAACTTAAATATGTTAAACTAATGATTTGAAGCATATCGATATCGATTGCTAAATGTGTATATGCAAGAAAATCGACTTTATACCTAAATATAAGATAACGGAATTCTTCTAAATGCACTGCCGTTATGCCGCCATGGCTTTACGCCAACTTCCGTTCGTTAAAGAATATTAATTAACTTAAATATGTTAAACTAATGATTTGAGACATTTCGATATAGATTGCTAAATGTGTGTATATAAGAAAATCGAATTTATACCTAAATATAAGATTACAGAATTTTTATAAATGCACTGCCGTTATGCCGCCAAGGTTTGAAGCCAACTTCCGTTCGTTAAAGAAGGTTTATTAACTTAAATATGTTAAACTAATGATTTGAAGCATTTCGATATCGATTGCAAAATGTGTATATACAAGAAAATCGACTTTATACCTAAATATAAGATAACGGAATTCTTCTAAATGCACTGCCGTTATGCCGTTATGGATTTATGTTCAGTTCGTTAAAGAAGGTTTAGTAACTTAAATATGTTAAACCAGTTATTTGAAGCATTTCGATATCGATTGTTCAATGCATATATACAAGAAAATCGACTTTATACCTAAATATAAGACTACGGAATTCTTCCAAATGTACTGTCGTTATGCCGCCATGGCTTTATATCAACTTCAATACGTTAAAGAAGGTTAATTAACTTAAATTTGGTAAACTGATGATTTGATGCATTTCGATATCGCTTGCTAAATGTGTATATAAAAGAAAATCGAATTTATATCTAAACATAAGCTAACGGAATTCTTCTACATGCACTGCCGTTATGCCGCCATGGCTTTATGCACAGTTCAGTTCGTTTAAGAAGGTTTATTAACTTAAATATGTTAAACTAATGATTTGAAGCATCTCGATATCGATTGCTAAATGTTTATATACAAGAAAATCGACTTTATACCTAAATATAAGCTAACGGAATTCTTCTACATGCACTGCCGTTATGCCGCCATGGCTTTATGCACAGTTCAGTTCGTTTAAGAAGGTTTATTAACTTAAATTTGTTAAACTAATGAGTTGAAGCATCTCGATATCGATTGCGAAATATATATATATAAGAAAAACGACTTTATACCTAAATATAAGATTACGGAATTCTTCCAAATGCACTGCCGTTATACCGTTTTGGCTTTATGTAAACTTCAGTAAGATAAATAAGGTTAATTAACTTAAATATGATAAACTAATGATTTGAAGCATTTCGTTATCGATTGCTAAATGTGTGTATACAAGAAAATCGACTTTATACCTAAATATAAGATAACGGAATTCTTCTACATGCACTACCGTTATGCCGTCATGGCTTTATGCCAACTTCCGTTCGTTAAAGAAGGTTTATTAACTTAAATATGTTAAACTAATGATTTGAAGCATTTCGATATCGATTGCTAAATGTGTATATACAAGAAAATCGACTTTATACCTAAATATAAGATAACGGAATTCTTCTAAATGCACTGCCGTTATGGCTTTATGTTAATTTCAGTTCGTTAAAGAAGGTTTATTAACTTAAATATGTTAAACGAGTTATTTGAAGCATTTCGATATCGATTGCTTAATGCGTATATACAACAAAATCGACTTTATACCCAAATATAAGATTACGGAATTCTTCTAAATGCACTGCCGTTATGCCGCCATTGCTTCATGCCAACTTCAGTTCGTTAAAGAAGGTTTGTGAACTTAAATATTTTAAACTAATGATTTAAAGCATTTCGATATCGATTGCTATATGTATATATACAAGAAAATCGACTTTATACCTAAATATAAGATTACGGAATTCTTCGAAATACACTGCCGTTATGCCGCCATGGCTTTATGTTAACTTCAGTGCGTTAATGAAGTTTTATTAACTAAAATATATTGATAATGATTTGAAGCATTTCGATATAGATTGCTAAATGAGTATGTACCAGAAAGCCGACTTCATACCTAAATTTAAAATTACGGAATTCATCGAAAATACACTCGCTTTATGCCGTTATGGCTTAATATCACCTTCATTACGTTAAAGAAGGTTAATTAACTTAAATATGTAAAGCTAATGATTTGAAGATTTTCGATATCGATTGCTAAATGTGTAAATACAAGAAAGTCGACTTTATACCTAAATATAAGATTACGGAATTCATCGAAATACACTCCCGTTATACCGTTATGGCTTTATATCACCTTCATTACGTTAAAGAAGCTTTATTAACTTAAATATGTTAAACTAATGGTTTGAAGCATTTCGATATCGATTGCTAAATGTGTAAATACAAGAAAACCGACTTTATACCTAAATATAAAATTATAACATTACGGAATTCTTCTAAATGCACTGCTGTTGTACCGTTAAGGCTTTATGTAGACTTCAGTAAGATAAAGAGGGTTAATTAACTTAAATATGTTAAACTAATGATTTGAGGCATTTCGATATCGATTGCTAAATGAGTATATACAAAAAAATCGACTTAATACCTAAATAGAGGCATACGGAATTCTTCCAAATGCACTACCGTTATGCCGTTAAGGCTTTTGTAGACTTTAATAAGATAAAGAGGGTTAATTTCTTAAATATGTTAAACTCATGATTTGAAGCATTTCGATGTCGATTGCTAAATGCGTATATACAACAAAATCGACTTAATACCTAAATATGAGATTACGGATCTCTTCCAAATGCACTGCCGTTATGCCGTTAAGGCTTTTGTAGACTTCAGTAAGATAAAGAGGGTTAATTTCTTAAATATGTTAAACTCATGATTTGAAGCATTTCGATGTCGATTGCTAAATGCGTATATACAAAAAAAAATCGACTTAATACCTAAATAGAGGATTACGTAATTCTTCTAAATGCACTGCCGTTATGCCGTTAAGGCTTTTGTAGACTTCAGTAAGATAAAGAGGGTTAATTTCTTATATATGTTAAACTCATGATTTGAAGCATTTCAAAATCGTTTGCGAAATGTATATATACAAGAAAATCGAGTTTATTCCTAGATATAAGATTACGGAATTCTTCCAAATGCACTGCCGTTATACCGTTATGGCTTTATGTCAACTTCAGTAAGAAAAAGAAGGATAATTAACTTAAATATGTTAAACTAATGATTTGAAGCATATCGATATCGATTGCTAAATGTGTATATGCAAGAAAATCGACTTTATACCTAAATATAAGATAACGGAATTCTTCTAAATGCACTGCCGTTATGCCGCCATGGCTTTACGCCAACTTCCGTTCGTTAAAGAATATTAATTAACTTAAATATGTTAAACTAATGATTTGAGACATTTCGATATAGATTGCTAAATGTGTGTATATAAGAAAATCGAATTTATACCTAAATATAAGATTACAGAATTTTTATAAATGCACTGCCGTTATGCCGCCAAGGTTTGAAGCCAACTTCCGTTCGTTAAAGAAGGTTTATTAACTTAAATATGTTAAACTAATGATTTGAAGCATTTCGATATCGATTGCAAAATGTGTATATACAAGAAAATCGAGTTTATACCTAAATATAAGATAACGGAATTCTTCTAAATGCACTGCCGTTATGCCGTTATGGATTTATGTTCAGTTCGTTAAAGAAGGTTTAGTAACTTAAATATGTTAAACCAGTTATTTGAAGCATTTCGATATCGATTGTTCAATGCATATATACAAGAAAATCGACTTTATACCTAAATATAAGACTACGGAATTCTTCCAAATGTACTGTCGTTATGCCGCCATGGCTTTATATCAACTTCAATACGTTAAAGAAGGTTAATTAACTTAAATTTGGTAAACTGATGATTTGATGCATTTCGATATCGCTTGCTAAATGTGTATATAAAAGAAAATCGAATTTATATCTAAACATAAGCTAACGGAATTCTTCTACATGCACTGCCGTTATGCCGCCATGGCTTTATGCACAGTTCAGTTCGTTTAAGAAGGTTTATTAACTTAAATATGTTAAACTAATGATTTGAAGCATCTCGATATCGATTGCTAAATGTTTATATACAAGAAAATCGACTTTATACCTAAATATAAGCTAACGGAATTCTTCTACATGCACTGCCGTTATGCCGCCATGGCTTTATGCACAGTTCAGTTCGTTTAAGAAGGTTTATTAACTTAAATTTGTTAAACTAATGAGTTGAAGCATCTCGATATCGATTGCGAAATATATATATATAAGAAAAACGACTTTATACCTAAATATAAGATTACGGAATTCTTCCAAATGCACTGCCGTTATACCGTTTTGGCTTTATGTAAACTTCAGTAAGATAAATAAGGTTAATTAACTTAAATATGATAAACTAATGATTTGAAGCATTTCGTTATCGATTGCTAAATGTGTGTATACAAGAAAATCGACTTTATACCTAAATATAAGATAACGGAATTCTTCTACATGCACTACCGTTATGCCGTCATGGCTTTATGCCAACTTCCGTTCGTTAAAGAAGGTTTATTAACTTAAATATGTTAAACTTATGATTTGAAGCATTTCGATATCGATTGCTAAATGTGTATATACAAGAAAATCGACTTTATACCTAAATATAAGATAACGGAATTCTTCTAAATGCACTGCCGTTATGGCTTTATGTTAATTTCAGTTCGTTAAAGAAGGTTTATTAACTTAAATATGTTAAACGAGTTATTTGAAGCATTTCGATATCGATTGCTTAATGCGTATATACAACAAAATCGACTTTATACCCAAATATAAGATTACGGAATTCTTCTAAATGCACTGCCGTTATGCCGCCATTGCTTCATGCCAACTTCAGTTCGTTAAAGAAGGTTTGTGAACTTAAATATTTTAAACTAATGATTTAAAGCATTTCGATATCGATTGCTATATGTATATATACAAGAAAATCGACTTTATACCTAAATATAAGATTACGGAATTCTTCGAAATACACTGCCGTTATGCCGCCATGGCTTTATGTTAACTTCAGTGCGTTAATGAAGTTTTATTAACTAAAATATATTGATAATGATTTGAAGCATTTCGATATAGATTGCTAAATGAGTATGTACCAGAAAGCCGACTTCATACCTAAATTTAAAATTACGGAATTCATCGAAAATACACTCGCTTTATGCCGTTATGGCTTAATATCACCTTCATTACGTTAAAGAAGGTTAATTAACTTAAATATGTAAAGCTAATGATTTGAAGATTTTCGATATCGATTGCTAAATGTGTAAATACAAGAAAGTCGACTTTATACCTAAATATAAGATTACGGAATTCATCGAAATACACTCCCGTTATACCGTTATGGCTTTATATCACCTTCATTACGTTAAAGAAGCTTTATTAACTTAAATATGTTAAACTAATGATTTGAAGCATTTCGATATCGATTGCTTAATGAGTATATACAAGAAAGTCGACTTTATATCTAAATACAAGATTACGTAATTCATCGAAATACACTCCCGTTATGCCGTTATGGCTTTATATAAATTTCAGTACGCTAAAGAAGGTTAATTTACTTAAATATGCTAAACTAATGATTTGAAGCATTTCGATATCGATTGCTTAATGTGTATGTACAAGAAAATCGATTTTATACCTAAGTAAAAAATTACGGAATTCACCCAAATACACTGCCGTTATGCCGTTATGGCTTAATGTAAACTTCGGTAAGACAAAGAAGTTTAATTAACTGAAATATGCTAAACCAGTTATTTGAAACTTTTCGATATCGATTGCTAAATGCGTATATACAAGAAAATCGACTTTATACCTCAATATAAGATTACGGAATTCTTCCAAATGTTCTGTCGTTATGCAGCGATGGCTTTATATTACCTTCATTACGTTAAAGAAGGTTAATTAACTTGAATATGTTAAACTAATGATTTGAAGATTTTCCATATCGATTGCTAAATGTGTAAATACAAGAAAATCGACTATATACCTAACTAAAAGATTACGGAATTCTTCTAAATGCACTGTCGTTATGCTGCCATGGCTTTATATCACCTTCATTACGTTAAAGAAGGTTAATTAACTTAAATATGTTAAATTAATGATTTGAAGCATTTCGATTGCTAAATGAGTATATACAAGAAAATCGACTTTATACCTAAATATAAGGTTACGGAATTCTTCGAAATGCACTGCCATTATGCCGTTAAGGCTTTTGTAGACTTCAGTAAGATAAAGAGAGTTAATTAACTTAAATATGTTAAACTAATGATTCGAAGCATTTCGATATGGATTGCTAAATGAGTATATACAAGAAAATGGACTTTATACCTAAATATAAGATTACGTAATTCTTCCAAATGCACTGCCGTTATACCGTTAAGGCTTTTGTAGACTTTAGTAAGATAAGGAGGGTTAATTAGCTTAAATATGTTAAACTAATGATTTGAAGCATTTCGATATCGATTGCTAAATGAGTATATACAAGAAAATCGACTTTATACCTAAATATAAGATTACGGAATTCTTCGAAATGCACTGCCGTTATGCCGTTAAGGCTTTTGTAGACTTCCGTATGTTAAACAAATGATTCGAAGCATTTCGATATGGATTGCTAAATGAGTATATACAACAAAATCGACTTAATACCTAAATATAAGATTACGGAACTCTTCCAAATGCACTGCCGTTATGCCGTTAAGGCTTTTGTAGACTTCAGTAAGAAAAAGAAGGTTTATTAACTTAAATATGTTAAACAAATGATTCGAAGCATTTCGATATGGATTGCTAAATGAGTATATACAAAAAAATCGACTTTATACCTAAATAGAGGCATACGGAATTCTTCTAAATGCACTACCGTTATGCCGTTAAGGCTTTTGTAGACTTTAATAAGATAACGAGGGTTAATTTCTTAAATATGTTAAACTCATGATTTGAAGCATTTCGATGTCGATTGCTAAATGCGTGTATACAACAAAATCGACTTAATACCTAAATATGAGATAACGGATCTCTTCCAAATGCACTGCCGTTATGCCGTTAAGGCTTTTGTAGACTTCAGTAAGATAAAGAGTGTTAATTTCTTAAATATGTTAAACTCATGATTTGAAGCATTTCGATGTCGATTGCTTAATGCGTATATACAAAAAAAATCGACTTAATACCTAAATAGAGGATTACGTAATTCTTCTAAATGCACTGCCGTTATGCCGTTAAGGCTTTAGTAGACTTCAGTAAGATAAAGAGGGTTAATTTCTTATATATGTTAAACTCATGATTTGAAGCATTTCAAAATCGATTGCGAAATGTATATATGGAGATTGCGAGCGAAATAAAAATACGTTTGTGTTCTTCCGAATCCAAAAAGAGAAAGGGACGATAGGCGTTTTTATTTTCTTTAACTAACCTAAAGCGAATACAAGTTAAAAGCGAATAGAATGCGCATGGTTGCATTTGCGAAATAAATGCGCATGGTTGTATTTGCGAAATATAAATTTTATAAGCTTGTGGTGTTGCCACAGTACTCCCCTCCTAGAGAGAGGGAACGGCAGTATAGGCTGGCTTCAAACGATCAATCGAAACATTCACGGCTTGATGATTAACGTCGATAGCAAAATATTTTGAATGGCGATGCAATACTTTGTACGGGCCTTTATACGGCGGTGACAATGATGGCTTGACTGATAGATCTCGTACAAACACCTGTTCGCATTTTTGAAGGTTTGCGTGTATAAATGACTTCTGCTTGGTATGCCAAGCGGTATCTATGGAGCGTAAGTCTCGCATGCCGCGGCGTAAATGTGCTACGGTCTCCACTTCGGTAGTTGATGGGCCACTATCCACGAAAAACTCAGAGGGCAAACGCAAGGTAGTCCCGTAAACTAGTTCAGCTGGACAAGCATTTATGTCGGCCTTAAAAGAACTACGAAGCCCCAACAGGATTAGTGGCAGCGACGAGGTCCATTGATTGTGGTTGTGGCACAATATTGCTGACTTAAGCGTTCGGTGCCATCGTTCGACCATGCCATTCGTCTGTGGATGATAACCGGTCGTCCGAAGATGCCTGACCCCTAGGCATTGCATGAGTTGATCGAAAAGTTTACTTTCAAATTGCCGGCCCAGGTCCGAAGTTATGTCAACAGGAACGCCGAATCGCGATATCCAACAGCTTATTAATGCCTTGGATACTGTTTCTGCGGTGATATCTGGGATAGCACATGCATCGGGCCAACGTGTGAAACGATCGATGACCGTGAGACAATAGCGGTTGCCGTCGGAAAGTGGGAAGGGTCCGACAATGTCGATATGTAGGTGTGAAAACCGCTGTCCGGGGCATGCGCGGCGTTGAAACAGTGAAGAGTTGTGCCGGATGACTTTGTTGCGTTGGCACTGGATGCATTGCTTGGCGAATTCCCGGCTATCTTTCTGTATTCCAGGCCATACAAAGCGTTCAGTCATCAGTTTTGCAGTTACTCTCGTGCCTGGGTGAGATATGTTGTGTGTTGAGCAAAGAACTGTTTGTCGGAATCGTTTTGTTATGAACGGGCGTAGTCGCCCAGTTGAAGTATCGCAATAGACTTTCTTAGTACTAGAGGGGATAATAATACTGGTTAGTAGAAGCGAATGACTAATTTTACCTTCTAAGTATGACTTTAACTCGTCGTCGTTTTTCTGATCTTCAGCCAAGTCATCAAAATTTATTGGATCAGTTGTTATGGCTTGGATTCGAGAAAGCAGATCTGCTGTAACATTTTGTACCCCTGGTACGTGACGAATGTCTGTCGTGATCTGCGCAATAAAATCCAATTGACGTGCCTGACGATCAGATGCTTTTTCTAGTCGTTGCCGAAAAGCATAGATTAGCGGCTTGTGGTCGGTGTAAACGTGGCAATTTCTTCCTTCAAGCATGAAGCGAAAATGACGGACGGAGAGAAATATCGCAGTTAATTCTCTATCGTAGGTACTGTAACGCTGCTCAGCTTTTGTAAAAAGGCGCTGGAAAAAACCTAAAGGTTGAAGTGATCCATTGGTAATTTGATGTAGAGCGGCGCCTGCAGCGTAGTCAGATGCGTCGACCCATAATGAAAGAGGAGCGTTCGGGAGCGGGTGCGCCACAAGCGCGCAATTAGCGAGGTCCTCTTTGCAAGCCTCAAAGTGCCTTATGTTGTCGTTTGTCCAGTTCAGTGGCGTTTTGTCGTTGCGCTTGTTTCCAGAACACATTTTGAAAAGAGGTGCTTGGTGCGCAAGAGGGTTTGGAAGCAGCGATCTATAAAAATTGATCATAGCGAGAAATCGTTTAAGATCCTTTGCAATCGTAGGAAGTTTGAATAAGCGAATCGCTTCAATGCGGCTAGGCAGCGGCTTGATTCCATCCTTCGTGATCAAATGCCCTAGGAAATGCAGCTCTGATACACCAAGCACTGATTTGGCAACGTTTATTGTTAAGTTGTGTTGGCGTAATCGTTGAAAAACTATACGAAGATGTGCGCGATGTTCTTCTGGGGAGCGTGATGCGACGCATATGTCGTCCAGGTAGGTGAACACATTATCTATGCCGCGAAAAACTTCGTTGATGACTCTTTGGAATGTTTGTGCCGCGTTGCGCAACCCAAAGGTCATGTGCGTGAATTCGTACAACCCAAAAGGAGTTGTGATGGCAGTTTTACAAACGTCATTGGGATCGATTGGGATCTGGTGAAAGGCCTTCTGTAGATCGATTTTTGAAAATATTGAATTTCCAGCAAAAATATTACTGAAATCGTGCAGGAACGGCAGAGGGTATTTGTCGGGAACGGTTACCGCGTTAAGCGCGCGGTAGTCTCCACACGGTCTCCATGACCCGTCGGCCTTGCGCACCATATGTAATGGGCTAGCCCAATTGCTGCTGGATGGCCGACATATGCCCAATTTCATCAACAGCTCGAATTCAGCGCGCGCTGCCGTCAGCTTTTCAGGCGACAGCCGTCTTGGCCGGGAAAAAATTGGTTGACCGTTTGTAATAATCCGGTGAACCACAGTGGACTTCGTTGTAGAATCCGGAGCAGCTGGTCGCGTTACGTCACTAAACTCTCGCAGCAAGTTTGAAAAATCTCGAGCTGAACTTATGGTTGAAATGTTTGATACATTGATTCGCGCTACTGTGCAAACTGATTTAACTGCTGTTTTGCGGTCGAGCAGACATCGTCCATTAAGATCAGGTAAAAGGTCGTAATGTGATAAAAAATCTGCTCCAATGATTGCTTGGGTTACGTCTGCAATCACAAAGCTCCAAACAAAATCCCTGCGTAAGTTGAGGTTAAGGCGAAGTATGACTTCTCCAAAAACCGTAATCGGTGAACTATTAGCGGCAAACAATTGCATATCCGATGGGTTGACTCGTGCCAATTTCGAATGCTTCGGAAGTACCGACACATCAGCGCCGGAGTCGATAAGAAATGTTATATTAGTTGATGTGTCGAATATACGTAGGCGGCAGTTCGAAGGCATCTCAGAGCGTCTGCCTATCCCTGAGATACTGCTGGCAGAGCACCCCTATTGTTTGCCATTTGGCGGTGTAGATTGAGCGAACTTACAAGGTTGGCGACACTTCTTAGCGTTTGGTCCAAACTTGGCGTGATACCAGCACATTTCGCCTGAATTGATATTATGAGGGCGCACTGGCGTTTTCGATCTGGAACGCGCACGTATCTTCTCGCTGCTCGTAACTCTATCAAAACGCTGTTTCAGTTCTGCTATTTCGGTCCTCAGGTCGGTGTCTGTGGTATGACTCGATGCGGATACCTCGTGGATACGAACTTCACGCATTTGCATCGTCTCCACTATTGAGTCGGCGATTTTTAATTTGTCGACAATAGGTACATTGGTTGCTATAATTGCTGCTTGCGCATATGGTGGCAAGCGATTAACCCACAAATCATGCAAAATGCTTTCGTTTAGAGCGGAACCAGCAGCGCGCTTCATTTCATTAAACAGATCGCTCGGGCGGCGGTCGCCCAATGGCATGTCGCGCAATACACGTTGTAGGCGGCGTTGCTGGCTCTCAGTGAAATTTTCTATCAATTTGGTACGAATGAATTGATAGCGCGCAGACGTGGGCGCAGCATCTATTATGGAGCGCAACTCCATTAACTTTACCTGCGGTATACTGGCCGCTACGATATTAAACTTTGCCGAGTCGGTTGTAACGCCAGATGCCTCAAACCAAAAATCTAACGAGTAGAAATAAGCCTCAATGTTGTCTTCTGACATCAATGGCAGCGGGATGCGTGGAAAAATTGGTGTTGTAGCGTTGAATTCCCCGTGGCTTGGACCAGCAGTAACCGCCAGGCTATCGTTGAGCGACATCTCACTTACCGTCAAGGGTCACCAATTATGGAGATTGCGAGCGAAATAAAAATACGTTTGTGTTCTTCCGAATCCAAAAAGAGAAAGGGACGATAGGCGTTTTTATTTTCTTTAACTAACCTAAAGCGAATACAAGTTAAAAGCGAATAGAATGCGCATGGTTGCATTTGCGAAATAAATGCGCATGGTTGTATTTGCGAAATATAAATTTTATAAAAAAGAGAAAGGGACGATAGGCGTTTTTATTTTCTTTAACTAACCTAAAGCGAATACAAGTTAAAAGCGAATAGAATGCGCATGGTTGCATTTGCGAAATAAATGCGCATGGTTGTATTTGCGAAATATAAATTTTATAAGCTTGTGGTGTTGCCACAGTACTCCCCTCCTAGAGAGAGGGAACGGCAGTATAGGCTGGCTTCAAACGATCAATCGAAACATTCACGGCTTGATGATTAACGTCGATAGCAAAATATTTTGAATGGCGATGCAATACTTTGTACGGGCCTTTATACGGCGGTGACAATGATGGCTTGACTGATAGATCTCGTACAAACACCTGTTCGCATTTTTGAAGGTTTGCGTGTATAAATGACTTCTGCTTGGTATGCCAAGCGGTATCTATGGAGCGTAAGTCTCGCATGCCGCGGCGTAAATGTGCTACGGTCTCCACTTCGGTAGTTGATGGGCCACTATCCACGAAAAACTCAGAGGGCAAACGCAAGGTAGTCCCGTAAACTAGTTCAGCTGGACAAGCATTTATGTCGGCCTTAAAAGAACTACGAAGCCCCAACAGGATTAGTGGCAGCGACGAGGTCCATTGATTGTGGTTGTGGCACAATATTGCTGACTTAAGCGTTCGGTGCCATCGTTCGACCATGCCATTCGTCTGTGGATGATAACCGGTCGTCCGAAGATGCCTGACCCCTAGGCATTGCATGAGTTGATCGAAAAGTTTACTTTCAAATTGCCGGCCCAGGTCCGAAGTTATGTCAACAGGAACGCCGAATCGCGATATCCAACAGCTTATTAATGCCTTGGATACTGTTTCTGCGGTGATATCTGGGATAGCACATGCATCGGGCCAACGTGTGAAACGATCGATGACCGTGAGACAATAGCGGTTGCCGTCGGAAAGTGGGAAGGGTCCGACAATGTCGATATGTAGGTGTGAAAACCGCTGTCCGGGGCATGCGCGGCGTTGAAACAGTGAAGAGTTGTGCCGGATGACTTTGTTGCGTTGGCACTGGATGCATTGCTTGGCGAATTCCCGGCTATCTTTCTGTATTCCAGGCCATACAAAGCGTTCAGTCATCAGTTTTGCAGTTACTCTCGTGCCTGGGTGAGATATGTTGTGTGTTGAGCAAAGAACTGTTTGTCGGAATCGTTTTGTTATGAACGGGCGTAGTCGCCCAGTTGAAGTATCGCAATAGACTTTCTTAGTACTAGAGGGGATAATAATACTGGTTAGTAGAAGCGAATGACTAATTTTACCTTCTAAGTATGACTTTAACTCGTCGTCGTTTTTCTGATCTTCAGCCAAGTCATCAAAATTTATTGGATCAGTTGTTATGGCTTGGATTCGAGAAAGCAGATCTGCTGTAACATTTTGTACCCCTGGTACGTGACGAATGTCTGTCGTGATCTGCGCAATAAAATCCAATTGACGTGCCTGACGATCAGATGCTTTTTCTAGTCGTTGCCGAAAAGCATAGATTAGCGGCTTGTGGTCGGTGTAAACGTGGCAATTTCTTCCTTCAAGCATGAAGCGAAAATGACGGACGGAGAGAAATATCGCAGTTAATTCTCTATCGTAGGTACTGTAACGCTGCTCAGCTTTTGTAAAAAGGCGCTGGAAAAAACCTAAAGGTTGAAGTGATCCATTGGTAATTTGATGTAGAGCGGCGCCTGCAGCGTAGTCAGATGCGTCGACCCATAATGAAAGAGGAGCGTTCGGGAGCGGGTGCGCCACAAGCGCGCAATTAGCGAGGTCCTCTTTGCAAGCCTCAAAGTGCCTTATGTTGTCGTTTGTCCAGTTCAGTGGCGTTTTGTCGTTGCGCTTGTTTCCAGAACACATTTTGAAAAGAGGTGCTTGGTGCGCAAGAGGGTTTGGAAGCAGCGATCTATAAAAATTGATCATAGCGAGAAATCGTTTAAGATCCTTTGCAATCGTAGGAAGTTTGAATAAGCGAATCGCTTCAATGCGGCTAGGCAGCGGCTTGATTCCATCCTTCGTGATCAAATGCCCTAGGAAATGCAGCTCTGATACACCAAGCACTGATTTGGCAACGTTTATTGTTAAGTTGTGTTGGCGTAATCGTTGAAAAACTATACGAAGATGTGCGCGATGTTCTTCTGGGGAGCGTGATGCGACGCATATGTCGTCCAGGTAGGTGAACACATTATCTATGCCGCGAAAAACTTCGTTGATGACTCTTTGGAATGTTTGTGCCGCGTTGCGCAACCCAAAGGTCATGTGCGTGAATTCGTACAACCCAAAAGGAGTTGTGATGGCAGTTTTACAAACGTCATTGGGATCGATTGGGATCTGGTGAAAGGCCTTCTGTAGATCGATTTTTGAAAATATTGAATTTCCAGCAAAAATATTACTGAAATCGTGCAGGAACGGCAGAGGGTATTTGTCGGGAACGGTTACCGCGTTAAGCGCGCGGTAGTCTCCACACGGTCTCCATGACCCGTCGGCCTTGCGCACCATATGTAATGGGCTAGCCCAATTGCTGCTGGATGGCCGACATATGCCCAATTTCATCAACAGCTCGAATTCAGCGCGCGCTGCCGTCAGCTTTTCAGGCGACAGCCGTCTTGGCCGGGAAAAAATTGGTTGACCGTTTGTAATAATCCGGTGAACCACAGTGGACTTCGTTGTAGAATCCGGAGCAGCTGGTCGCGTTACGTCACTAAACTCTCGCAGCAAGTTTGAAAAATCTCGAGCTGAACTTATGGTTGAAATGTTTGATACATTGATTCGCGCTACTGTGCAAACTGATTTAACTGCTGTTTTGCGGTCGAGCAGACATCGTCCATTAAGATCAGGTAAAAGGTCGTAATGTGATAAAAAATCTGCTCCAATGATTGCTTGGGTTACGTCTGCAATCACAAAGCTCCAAACAAAATCCCTGCGTAAGTTGAGGTTAAGGCGAAGTATGACTTCTCCAAAAACCGTAATCGGTGAACTATTAGCGGCAAACAATTGCATATCCGATGGGTTGACTCGTGCCAATTTCGAATGCTTCGGAAGTACCGACACATCAGCGCCGGAGTCGATAAGAAATGTTATATTAGTTGATGTGTCGAATATACGTAGGCGGCAGTTCGAAGGCATCTCAGAGCGTCTGCCTATCCCTGAGATACTGCTGGCAGAGCACCCCTATTGTTTGCCATTTGGCGGTGTAGATTGAGCGAACTTACAAGGTTGGCGACACTTCTTAGCGTTTGGTCCAAACTTGGCGTGATACCAGCACATTTCGCCTGAATTGATATTATGAGGGCGCACTGGCGTTTTCGATCTGGAACGCGCACGTATCTTCTCGCTGCTCGTAACTCTATCAAAACGCTGTTTCAGTTCTGCTATTTCGGTCCTCAGGTCGGTGTCTGTGGTATGACTCGATGCGGATACCTCGTGGATACGAACTTCACGCATTTGCATCGTCTCCACTATTGAGTCGGCGATTTTTAATTTGTCGACAATAGGTACATTGGTTGCTATAATTGCTGCTTGCGCATATGGTGGCAAGCGATTAACCCACAAATCATGCAAAATGCTTTCGTTTAGAGCGGAACCAGCAGCGCGCTTCATTTCATTAAACAGATCGCTCGGGCGGCGGTCGCCCAATGGCATGTCGCGCAATACACGTTGTAGGCGGCGTTGCTGGCTCTCAGTGAAATTTTCTATCAATTTGGTACGAATGAATTGATAGCGCGCAGACGTGGGCGCAGCATCTATTATGGAGCGCAACTCCATTAACTTTACCTGCGGTATACTGGCCGCTACGATATTAAACTTTGCCGAGTCGGTTGTAACGCCAGATGCCTCAAACCAAAAATCTAACGAGTAGAAATAAGCCTCAATGTTGTCTTCTGACATCAATGGCAGCGGGATGCGTGGAAAAATTGGTGTTGTAGCGTTGAATTCCCCGTGGCTTGGACCAGCAGTAACCGCCAGGCTATCGTTGAGCGACATCTCACTTACCGTCAAGGGTCACCAATTATGGAGATTGCGAGCGAAATAAAAATACGTTTGTGTTCTTCCGAATCCAAAAAGAGAAAGGGACGATAGGCGTTTTTATTTTCTTTAACTAACCTAAAGCGAATACAAGTTAAAAGCGAATAGAATGCGCATGGTTGCATTTGCGAAATAAATGCGCATGGTTGTATTTGCGAAATATAAATTTTATAAGCTTGTGGTGTTGCCACATATATATACAAGAAAATCGATTTTATACCTAAATATAAGATTACGGAATTCTTCCACAGGTACTGTCGTTATGCCACCATGGCTTCATATCACCTTCATTACGCTAAAGAAGGTTAATTATTTTAAATATGTTAAACTAATGGTTTGAAGCATTTCGATATCGATTGCTTAATGTGTAAATGCAAAAAAATCGACTTTATACCTAAATATAAGATTACGGAATTCTTCTACATGCACTGCCGTAATGCCGCCGTGGCTATATGCCAACTTCAGATCGTTAAAGAAGGTTTACGGAACGGATTAGGGAATTCTTCTGAATGCACTGCCGTTATGCCGCCATGGCTTTATATCAACTTCAATACGTTAAAGGTTACTTAACTTAAATTTATTAAACTAATGATTTGAAGCATTTCGATATCGCTTGCTAAATGTGTATATACAAGAAAATCGACTTTATACCTAAATATAAGATTACGGAGTTCTTCTAAATGCACTGCCGTTATGCCGCCATGGCTTTATATCAACTTCAATACGTTAGAGAAGGCTAATTAACTTAAATATGATAAACTAATGATTTGAAGCATTTCGATATCGCCTGCTAAATGTGTATATACAAGAAAATCGACTTTATACCTAAATATAAGATTACGGAATTCTTCTACATGCACTGCCGTAATGCCGCCGTGGCTATATGCCCACTTCAGATCGTTAAAGAAGGTTTATTAACTTAAATATGTTAACCTAATGAGTTGAAGCATCTCGATATCGATTGCTAAATGTGTATATACAACAAAATCGACTTTATACCTAAATATAAGATAACGGAATTCTTCTAAATGCACTGCCGTTATGCCGCCATGGCTTTATTCCAACTTCAGTTCGTTAAAGAAGGTTTATTAACTTAAATATGTTAAACTAATGAGTTGAAGCATTTCGATATCGCTCGCTTAATGTGAATATACAACAAAATCGGCTTTGTACCTAAATATAAGATTACGGAATTCTTCTGAATGCACTGCCGTTATGCCGCCATGGCTTTATATCAACTTCAATACGTTAAAGTTTACTTAACTTAAATTTATTAAACTAATGATTTGAAGCATTTCGATATCGCTTGCTAAATGTGTATATACAAGAAAATCGACTTTATACCTAAATATAAGATTACGGAGTTCTTCTAAATGCACTGCCGTTATGCCGCCATGGCTTTATATCAACTTCAATACGTTAGAGAAGGCTAATTAACTTAAATATGATAAACTAATGATTTGAAGCATTTCGATATCGCCTGCTAAATATGTATATACAAGAAAATCGACTTTATACCTAAATATAAGATAACGGAATTCTTCTACATGCACTGCCGTTATGCCGCCATGGCTTTATGCCAACTTCAGTTCGTTAAAGAAGGTTTATTAATTTAAATATGTTAAACTAATGAGTTGAAGCATTTCGATATCGCTTGCTAAATGTGTATATACAACAAAATCGACTTTATACCTAAATAGAAGATTACGGAATTCTTCTAAATGCACTGCCGTAATACCGCCGTGGCTATATGCCAAATTCAGATCGTTAAAGAAGGATTATTAACTTGAATATGTTAAGCTAATGAGTCGAAGCAACTCGGTACCGATTGCTTAATGTGTATATACAACAAAATCGACTTTATACCTAAATATAAGATTACGGAATTCTTCCAAATGCACTGCCGTTACACCGTTATGGCTTTATGTAAACTTCAGTAGGATAAAGAAGGTTAATTAACTTAAATATGTCAATCTAATGATTTAAAGCATTTCGATATCGATTTTAATGCGTATATACAACAAAATCGAATTTATACCTAAATATAAGATAACGGAATTCTTCTAAATGCACTGTCGTTAGGCCGCCATGGATTTATATCACCTTCGTTACGTTAAAAAGGGTTAATTATTTTAAATATGGTAAACTAATGATTTGAAGAATTTCGTTATCGATTGCTAAATGCAAATATACAACAAATGCGGCTTTATATCTAAATATAAGATTACGGAATTCTTCTAAATACACTGCCGTTATGCCGTTATGGCTTTATATAAATTTCAGTACGTTAAAGAAGGTTAATTTACTTAAATATGCTAAACGAATGATTTGAAGCATTTCGATATTGATTGCTGAATGTGTATGTACAAGAAAATCGATTTTATACCTAAATAAAAGATTACGGAATTCACCCAAACATACTGCCGTTATGCCGTTATGGCTTTATGTAAACTTCAGTAAGATAGAGGGGGTTAATTAACCTAAATATGCTAAACCAGTTATATGAAGCATTTCGATATCGATTGCTAAATGCCTATATACAACAAAATCGACTTTATACCTAAATATAAGATTACGGAATTTTTCTAAATGCACTGTCGTTATACCGCCATGGCTTTATATCACCTTCATTACGTTAAAGAAGGTAAATTAACTTAAATATGTTAAACTAATGATTTGAAGATTTTCGATATCGATTGCTAAATGTGTAAATACAAGAAAATCGACTATATATGTACCTAAATATAAGATTACGGAATTCCTCTACATGCACTCCGTTATGCCGCCATGGCTTTATATAAACTTTATTATGGTAAAGAAGGTTAATGAACTTAAATATGTTAAACTAATGATTTGAAGCATTTCGATATCGATTGCTAAATGTGTATGTACAACAAAATCGACTTTATACCTGAATATAAGATTACGGAATTCTGCCACATATACTGCCGCTTTGACGTTATGGCTTTATGTGAACTTCAGTAAGATAAAGAAGGTTAATTAGCTTAAATATGCTAAACCAGTTATTTGAAGCGTTTTGATATCGATTGCAAAATGTGTATATACAAGAAAATCGACTTTATACCTAAATATAAGATTACGGAATTCTTCCACATGTACTGTCGTTATGCCGCCATGGCTTTATGTCACCTTCAATACGTTTAAGAAGGTTAATTATTTTAAATATGTTAAGCTAATGGTTTGAAGCATTTCGATATCGATTGCTAAATTTGTATAAACAAGAAAATCGACTTTACACCCAAATATATGATAACGGAATTCTTCTACATGCACTGCCGTTATGCCGTTAAGGCGTTTGTAGACTTCAGTAAGATAAAGGGGGTTAATTAACTTAAATATGCTAAACTAATGATTTGAGGCATTTCGATATCGATTGCTAAATGTGTGTATACAAGAAAATCGACTTTATACCTAAATATAAGGTTACGGAATTCTTCCAAATGCACTGCCGTTATACCGTTATGGTTTTATGTTAACTTCAGTTAGTTAAAAAAGGTTTATTATTTTAAATATGTTAAACCAGTTATTTGAAGCATTTCGATATCGATTGCTTAATGCATATATACAAGAAAATCGACTTTATACCTAAATATAAGATTACGGAATTCTTCCAAATG
Organism: Bactrocera correcta; assembly: GCA_027475135.1. Taxonomy (NCBI): domain Eukaryota; kingdom Metazoa; phylum Arthropoda; class Insecta; order Diptera; family Tephritidae; genus Bactrocera; species Bactrocera correcta. The sequence continues at coordinate 27,251 of JAPZAG010000181.1, forward strand.
CACTGCCGTTATACCGTTATGGCTTTATGTAAACTTCAGTAAGAAAAGGAAGGTTAATTAACTTAATTTGGTAAACTAATGATATGAAGCATTTCGATATCGCTTGCTAAATGTGTATATAAAAGAAAATCGAATTTATATCTAAACATAAGTTTACGGAATACTTCCAAATGTACTGTCGTTATGCCGCCATGGCTTTATATCACCTTCATTACGTTAAAGAAGGCTAATTAACTTAAATATGTTAAACTAATGATTTGAGGCATCTCGATATTGATTGATAAATGTGTATATACAAGAAAATCGACTTTATACCTATATATAAGCTAACGGAATTCTTCTACATGCACTGCCGTTATGCCGCCATGGCTTTATGCACACTTCAGTTCGTTAAAGAAGTTTTATTAACTTAAATATGTTAAACTAATGAGTTGAAGCATCTCGATATCGATTGCGGAATATATATATACAACAAAATCGACTTTATACCTAAATATAAGATTACGGAATTCTTCTACATGCACTGCCGTTATGCCGTCATGGCTATATGCAAACTTCAGATCGTTAAAGAAGGTTTATTAACTTAAATATGTTAAACTAATGAGTTGAAGCATTTCGTTATCGATTGCTAAATGTGTACATACAAGAAAATCGACTTTATTCCTAAATATAAGATAACGGAATTCTTCTAAATGCACTGCCGTTATACCGTTAAGGCTTTATGTAGACTTCAGTAAGCTAACAAATGTTTATTAATTCAATATGTTAAACTAATGATTTGAAGCATTTCGATATCGATTGCTCAATGCATATATAAAAGAAAATCGACTTTATACCTAAATATAAGACTACGGAATTCTTCCAAATGTACTGTCGTTATGCCGCCATGGCTTTATATCAACTTCAATACGTTAAAGAAGGTTAATTAACTTAAATTTGGTAAACTATTGATTTGAAGCATTTCGATATCGCTTACTAAATGTGTATATAAAAGAAAATCGAATTTATATCTAAACGTAACATTACGGAATACTTCTAAATGTACTGTCGTTATGGTGCCATGGCTTTATATCACCTTCATTACGTTAAAGAAGGCTAATTAACTTAAATATGTTAAACCAGTTATTTGAAGCATTTCGATATCGATTGCTTATAGCGTATATACAACAAAATCGACTTTACACATAAATATAAGATAACGGAATTCCTCTAAATGCACTGCCGTTATGCCGCCCTTGCTTTGTGCCAACTTCAGTTCGTTAAAGAAGGTTTATGAACTTAGATATTTTAAACTAATGATTTGAAGCATTTCGATATCGATTGCTAAATGTGTATATATAAGAAAATCGACTTTATTCCTAAATATAAGATAACGGAATTCTTCTACATGCACTGCCGTTATGCCGACATGGCTTTATGCAACTTCAGTTCGTTAAAGAAGGTTTATTAACTTAAATATGTTAAACTAATGAGTTGAAGCATTTCGAAATCGATTGTAAAATGCATATACACAACAAAATAGACTTTATACCTAAATATAAGTTTACGGAATTCTTTTAAATGCACTGCCGTTATGCCGCCATGGCTTTATATCAACTTCAATACGTTAAAGAGGGTTAATTAACTTAAATATATTAAACTAATGATTTGAAGCATTTCGATATCGCTTGCTAAATGTGTATATACAAGAAAATCGACTTTATACCTAAATATAAGATTACGGAATTCTTCTAAATGCACTCCCGTTATGCCGCCATGGCTTTATGTCAACTTCAATACGTTAATGAAGGTTAAATAACTTAAATATGTTAAACTAATGATTTGAAGCATTTCGATATCGCTTGCTAAATGTGTATATACAAGAAAATCGACTTTATACCTAAATATAAGATAACGGAATTCTTCTACATGCACTGCCGTTATGCCGCCATGGCTTTATGCCAACTTCAGTTCGTTAAAGAAGGTTTATTAACTTAAATATGTTAAACTAATGAGTTGAAGTTTCTCGATATCGATTGCTAAATGTGTATGTACAACAAAATCGACTCTATACCTAAATATAAGTTTACGGAATGCTACCAAATGCACTGCCGTTATACCGTTATGGCTTTATGTAAACTTCAGTAAGATAAAGAAGGTTAATTAACTTAAATATGTTAACTTAAATATGTTAAATTAATGACTTGAAGCATTTCGTTATCGATTGCTAAATACGTATATACAACAAAATCGACTTTATAACTAAATATGAAATTACGGAACTCTTCCACATGCATTGCCGTTATGCCGCTAAGGCTTCTGTAGACTTCAGTAAGACAAAGAGGATTAATTAACTTAAATATGTTAAACTTTTGATTTGCAGCATTTCGATATCGATTGCTAAATGAGTATATACAAGAAAATCGACTTTTTACCTAAATATAAAATTACGGAACTCTTCCAAATGCATTGCTGTTATGCCGTTAAGGCTTTATGTAGACTTCAGTAAGCTAAAAAATATTTATTAACTTAATATGTTAAACTAATGAGTTGAAGCATCTCGATATCGATTGCTAAATGTATATATACAACAAAATCGAATTTATACCTAAATATAAGATTACGGAATTCTTCCAAATGCACTGCCGTTATACCGTTATGACTTTATGTAAACTTCAGTAAGATAAAGGGGGTTAATTAACTTACATATGTTAAACTAATGATTTGAAGCATTTCGGTATCGCTTGCTAAATGTGTATATACAAGAAAATCGAATTTATACCTAAATATAAGATAACGGAATTCTTCTAAATGCACTGCCGTTATGCCGTTAAGGCTTTATGTAGACTTCAGTAAGATAGAGAGGTTAATTAACTTAAATATGTTAATCTAATGATTTGAAGCATTTCGATATCGATTCCTAAATATATAAATACAAGAAAATCGACTTTATACCTAAATAGAAAATTACGGAATTCTTCTGAATGCACTGCAGTTATACGGTTAAGGCTGTATGTAGACTTCAGTGCGTTAAAGAACGTTTAGAACTTAAATATGTTAAACTAATGATTTGAAGCATTTCGATATCGATTGCTAAATGTGTATATACAAGAAAATCGACTTTATACCTAAATATAAAATAACGGAATTCTTCTACATGCACTGCCGTTATGCCGCCATGGCTTTATGCCAACTTCAGTCCGTTAAAGAAGGTTTATTAACTTAAATATGTTAAACTAATGAGTTGAAGCATCTCGATATCGATTGCTAAATGTGTATATACAACAAAATCGACTTTATACCTAAATATAAGATTACGGAATTCTTCCAAGTGCACTGCCGTTATACCGTTATGGCTTTATGTAAACTTCAGTAGGATAAAGAAGGTTAATTAACTTAAATATGTTAAACTATTGATTTGAAGCATTTCGATTTCGCTTGCTAAATGTGTATATACAAGAAAATCGAATTACACCTAAATATAAGATAAAGGAATTCTTCTAAATGCTCTGCCGTTATGCCGTTAAGGCTTTATATAAACTTCAGTAAGATAAAGAAGGTTAATTAACTTAAATATGTTAACTTAAATATGTTAAACTAATGACTTGAAGCATTTCGTTATCGATTGCCTAATACGTATATGCAACAAAATCGACTTTATAACTAAATATGAAATTACGGAACTCTTCCAAATGCATTGCCGTTACGCCGATAAGGCTTTTGTAGACTTCAGTAAGACAAAGAGGATTAATTAACTTAAATATGTTAAACTTTTGATTTGAAGCATTTCGATATCGATTGCTAAATGAGTATATACAAGAAAATTGATTTTATACCTAAATATAAAATTACAGAACTCTTCCAAATGCATTGCCGTTATGCCGTTAAGGCTTTATGTAGACTTCAGTAAGCTAAAAAATATTTATTAACTTAATATGTTAAACTAATGAGTTGAAGCATCTCGATATCGATTGCTAAATGTGTATATACAACAAAATCGACTTTATACCTATATATAAGATTACGGAATTCTTCAAAATGCACTGCCGTTATACCGTTATGGCTTTATGTAAACTTCAGTAAGATAAAGGGGGTTAATTAACTTACATATGTTAAACTAATGATTTGAAGCAATTCTAAATCGCTTGCTAAATGTGCATATACAAGAAAATCGAATTTATACCTAAATATAAGATAAAGGAATTCTTCTAAATGCTCTGCCGTTATGCCGTTAAGGCTTTATGTAGACTTCAGTAAGAAAGAGAGGTTAATTAACTTAAATATGTTAATCTAATGATTTAAAGCATTTCGATATCGATTCCTAAATATATAAATACAAGAAAATCGACTTTATACCTAAATAGAAAATTACGGAATTCTTCTGAATGCACTGCAGTTATACGGTTAAGGCTTTATGTAAACTTCAGTGCGTTAAAGAACGTTTATTAACTTAAATATGTTAAACTAATGATTTGAAGCATTTCGATATCGATTGCTAAATGTGTATATACAAGAAAATCGACTTTATACCTAAATATTAAATAACGGAATTCTTCTACATGCACTGCCGTTATCCCGCGTGGCTTTATGCATACTTCAGTCCGTTAAAGAAGGTTTATTAACTTAAATATGTTAAACTAATGAGTTGAAGCATCTCGATATCGATTGCTAAATGTGTATATACAACAAAATCGACTTTATACCTAAATATAAGATTACGGAATTCTTCCAAGTGCACTGCCGTTATACCGTTATGGCTTTATGTAAACTTCAGTAGGATAAAGAAGGTTAATTAACTAAAATAAGTATGTTAAACTAATGATTTGAAGCATTTCGATTTCGCTTGCTAAATGTGTATATACAAGAAAATCGAATTACACCTAAATATAAGATAACGGAATACTTCCAAGTGCCCTGCCCTTATACCGTTAAGGCTTTATGTAGACTTCAGTAAGCTAAAAAATGTTTATTAATTCAATATGTTAAACTAATGATTTTAAGCATTTCGATATCGATTGCTAAATGTGTTAATAGAAGAAAATAGACTTTATGCCTAAATATAAAATAACGGAATTCTTCTACATGCACTGCCGTAATGCCGCCGTGGCTATATGCCAAATTCAGATCGTTAAAGAAGGTTAATTAACTTAAATATATTAAACTTATGACTTGAAGCATTTCGTTATCGATTGCTAAATGTGTATATACAATAAAATCGACTATATACCTAAATATAAGATAACGGAATTCTTCTAAATGCACTGCCTTTATACCGTTAAGGCTTTGTGTAGACTTCAGTAAGCTAAAAAATATTTATTAACTTAATATGTTAAACTAATGAGTTGAAGCATCTTGATATCTATTGCTAAATGTGTATATACAACAAAATCGACTTTATACCTAAATATAAGATTACGGAATTCTTCCAAATTCACTGCCGTTGTACCGCTATGGCTTTATGTAAACTTCAGTAAGATAAAGAAGGTTAATTAACTTACATATGTTAAACTAATGATTTGAAGCATTTCGTTATCGATTGCTAAATGTGTATATAAAAGAAAATCGACTTTATACCTAAATATAAGATTACGGAATTCTTCTAAATGCACTGCCGTTATGCCGCCAAGGCTTTATATCAACTTCAATACGCTAAAGAAGGTTAATTAACTTAAATATGTTAAACTAATGATTTGAAGCAATTCGATATCGCTTGCTAAATGTGTATATACCAGAAAATCGAATTTATACCTAAATATAAGATAACGAAATTCTTCTAAATGCACTGCCGTTATGCCGTTAAGACTTCAGTAAGATAGACTTCAGTAAGATAGAGAGGTTAATTAACTTAAATATGTTAGTCTAATGATTTGAAGCATTTCGATATCGATTCCTAAATATATAAATACAAGAAAATCGAATTTATACCTAAATAGAAAATTACGGAATTCTTCTGAATGCACTGCAGTTATACCGTTAAGGCTTTATGTAGACTTCAGTGCGTTAAAGAACGTTTATTAACTTAAATAGGTTAAAATAATGATTTGAAACATTTCGATATCGATTGCTAAATGTGTATATATAACAAAATCGACTTTATACCTAAATATAAAATAACGGAATTCTTCTATGGCTTTATGCCAACTTCAGTCCGTTAAAGAATGTTTATTAACTTAAATATGTTAAACTAATGAGTTGAAGCATCTCGATATCGATTGCTTAATGTGTATATACAACAAAATCGACTTTATACCTAAATATAAGATTACGGAATTCTTCCAAATACACTGCCGTTATACCGTTATGGCTTTATGTAAACTTCTGTAAGATAAAGAAGGTTAATTAACTTAAATATGTTGACTTAAATATGTTAAACTAATGACTTGAAGCATTTCGTTATCGATTGCTAAATACGTATATACAACAAAATCGACTTTATAACTAAATATAAGATTACGGAACTCTTCCAAATGCACTGCCGTTGTACCGTTAAGGCTTTTGTAGACTTCAGTAAGACAAAGAGGATTAATTAACTTAAATATGTTAAACTTATGATTTAAAGCATATATGTGTATTTGAAGCATATATAATGTGTATATACAAGAAAATCGACTTTATACCTAAATATAATATTACGGAATTCTTCTAAATGCACTGCCGTTATACCGTTAAGGCTTTATGTAGACTTCAGTAAGCTAAAAAATGTTTATTAACTTAATATGTTAAACTAATGATTTGAAGCATCTCGATATAGATATCTAAATGTGTATATAAAAGAAAATCGACTTTATACCTAAATATAAGATTACGGAATTCTTCTACATGCACTGTCGTTATGCCGCCATGGCTTTATATCAACTTCAATACGTTAAAGAAGGTAAATTAACTTAAATATGTTAAACTAATGATTTGAAGCATTTCAATATCGATTTCTAAATGCATATATACAAGCAAGTCGAATTTATACCTAAATAAAAAATTACGGAATTCTTCTAAATGCACTGCCGTTATGCCGTTAAGGCTTTATGTAGACTTCAGTGAGTTAAAGAAGGTTTATTAACTTAAATATGTTAAACTAATGATTTGAAGCATTTCGATATCGATTGCTAAATGTGTATATACTAGAAAATCAACTTTATACCTAAATATAAGATTACAGAATTCTTCCAAATATACTGTCGTTTTGCCGCCATAGCTTTATGTCAACTTCAAACGTTAAAGAAGGTTAATTAACTTAAATATGTTAAACTAATGATTTGAAGCATTTCGATATCGCTTGCTAAATGTGTATATACAACAAAATCGTATTTATACCTAAATATAAAATTATAACATTACGGAATTCTTCAAAATGCACTGCTGTTATACCGTTAAGGCTTTATGTAGACTTCAGTAAGCTAAAAAATGTTTATTAAATTAATATGTTAAACTAATGATTTGAAGCATTTCAATATCGATTTCTAAATGCATATATACAAGCAAGTCGAATTTATACCTAAATAAAAAATTACGGAATTCTTCTAAATGCACTGCCGTTATGCCGTTAAGGCTTTATGTAGACTTCAGTGCGTTAAAGAAGTTTTATTAACTTAAATATGTTAAACTAATGATTTGAAGCATTTCGATATCGATTGCTTAATATGCAAATACAAGCAAATCGACTTTATACCTAAATATAAGATTACGGTATTCTTCTACATGCACTGTCGTTATGCCGCCATGGCTTTATATCAACTTCAATTCGTTAAAGAAGGCTAATTAACTTAAATATGTTAAACTAATGATTTGAAGCATTTCAATATCGATTTCTAAATGGATATATACAAGAAAGTCGAATTTATACCTAAATATAAAATTACGGAATTCTTCTAAATGCAGTGCAGTTATACCGTTAAGGCTTTATGTAGACTTCAGTGCGTTAAAGAAGGTTTTTTAACTTAAACATGTTAAACTAATGTTTTGAGGCATTTCAATATAGATTGCTAAATGTGTATATACAAGAAAAGCGAATTTATACCTTAATATAAGATAACGGAATTCTTCTACATCCACTGCCGTTATGCCAACTTCAGATCGTTAAAGAAGGTTTATTAACTTAAATATGTTAAACTAATGAGTTGAAGCATTTCGATATCGATTGCTAAATGTGTATATACAAGAAAATCGATTTTATACGTAAATAAAAGATTACGGAATTCACCCAAATATACTGCCGTTATGCGGTTATGGCTTTATTTAAACTTCAGTAAGATAAAGAAGGTTAATTAACTTACATATGTTAAACTAATGATTTGAAGCATTTTGTTATCGATTGCTAAATGTGTATATAAAAGAAAATCGAATTACACCTAAATATAAGATAACGGAATTCTTCCAAGTGCACTGCTGTTATACCGTTTTGGCTTTATGTAAACTTCAGTAAGCTAAAAAATGTTTATTAACTTAATATGTTAAACTAATGAGTTGAAGCATTTCGATATCGATATCTAAATGTGTATATAAAAGAAAATCGACTTTATACCTAAATAAAAGATTACGGAATTCTTCTTAATGCACTGCCGTAATGCCGCCGTGGCTATATGCCAAATTCAGATCGTTGAAGAAGGTTTATTAACTTAAATATGTTAAACTAATGACTTGAATCAATTCGATATCGCTTGCTAAATGTGTATATACAAGAAAATCGAATTTATACCTAAATATAAGATAACGGAATTCTTCTAAATGCACTGCCGTTATGCCGTTAAGACTTCAGTAAGATAGACTTCAGTAAGATAGAGAGGTTAATTAACTTAAATATGTTAATCTAATGATTTAAAGCATTTCGATATCGATTCCTAAATATATAAATACAAGAAAATCGAATTTATACCTAAATAGAAAATTACGGAATTCTTCTGAATGCACTGCAGTTATACCGTTAAGGCTTTATGTAGACTTCAGTGCGTTAAAGATCGTTTATTAACTTAAATATGTTAAAATAATGATTTGAAGCATTTCGATATCGATTGCTAAATGTGTATATACAAGAAAATCGACTTTATACCTAAATATAAAATAACGGAATTCTTCTATGGCTTTATGCCAACTTCAGTCCGTTAAAGAATGTTTATTAACTTAAATATGTTAAACTAATGAGTTGAAGCATCTCGATATCGATTGCTAAATGTTTATATACAACAAAATCGACTTTATACCTAAATATAAGATTACGGAATTCTTCCAAATACACTGCCGTTATACCGTTATGGCTTTATGTAAACTTCAGTAAGATAAAGAAGGTTAATTAACTTAAATATGTTAACTTAAATATGTTAAACTAATGACTTGAAGCATTTCGTTATCGATTGCTAAATACGTATATACAACAAAATCGACTTTATAACTAAATATAAGATTACGGAACTCTTCCAAATGCACTGCCGTTGTACCGTTAAGGCTTTTGTAGACTTCAGTAAGACAAAGAGGATTAATTAACTTAAATATGTTAAACTTATGATTTGAAGCATATATGTGTATTTGAAGCATATATAATGTGTATATACAAGAAGATCGACTTTATACCTAAATATAATATTACGGAATTCTTCTAAATGCACTGCCGTTATTCCGTTAAAGCTTTATGTAGACTTCAGTAAGCTAAAAAATGTTTATTAACTTAATATGTTAAACCAATGATTTGAAGCATCTCGATATAGATATCTAAATGTGTATATAAAAGAAAATCGAATTTATACCTAAATATAAGATTACGGAATTCTTCTACATGCACTGTCGTTATGCCGCCATGGCTTTATATCAACTTCAATAAGTTAAAGAAGGTTAATTAACTTAAATATGTTAAACTAATGATTTGAAGCATTTCAATATCGATTTCTAAATGCATATATACAAGAAAGTCGAATTTATACCTAAATATAAAATTACGGAATTCTTCTAAATGCAGGGCAGTTATACCGTTAAGGCTTTATGTAGACTTCAGTGCGTTATAGAAGTTTTATTAACTTAAATATGTTAAACTAATTCTTTGAAGCATTTCGATATCGATTGCTTAATGTGTATATACAAGCAAATCGACTTTATACCTAAATATAAGATTACGGAATTCTTCTACATGCACTGTCGTTATGCCGCCATGACTTTATATCAACTTCAATTCGTTAAAGAAGGTTAATTAACTTAAATATGTTAAACTAATGATTTGAAGCATTTCAATATCGATTTCTAAATATATACAAGAAAGTCGAATTTATACCTAAATATAAAATTACGGAATTCTTCTAAATGCAGTGCAGTTATGCCAACTTCAGATCGTTAAAGAAGGTTTATTAACTTAAATATGTTAAACTAATGAGTTGAAGCATTTCGATATCGATTGCTAAATGTGTATATACAAGAAAATCGATTTTATACGTAAATAAAAGATTACGGAATTCACCCAAATATACTGCCGTTATGGCTTTATTTAAACTTCATTACGATAAAGGAGGTTAATTAACATAAATATGCTAAACCAGTTATTTGTAGATTTTCGATATCGATTGCTAAATATGTAAATCCAAGAAAATCGACTACATACCTAAATATAAGATTACGGAAATCTTCTACATGCACTGCCGTTATGGCGCCATGGCGTTATGTTAACTTCAGGCGCTAAAGAAGCTTTATTAACTTAAATATGTTAAATTAATGATTTGAAGCATTTCGATATCGATTGCTAAATGAGTATATACAAGAAAATCGAATTCATACCTAAATATAAGATTACGTAATTCTTCTAAATGCACTGTCGTTATGCCGTTATGGCTTTATATTAACTTCAGTTCGTTAAAGAAGGTTTATTAACGTAAGTATGTTAAACCAGTTATTTGAAGCATTTCGATATCGACTGCTTAATGCATATATACAAGAAAATCGACTTTATACCTAAATATAAGACTACGGAATTCTTCCAAATGTACTGTCGTTATGCCGCCATGGCTCTTTATCAACTTCAATACGTTAAAGAAGGTTAATTAACTTAAATATGTTAAACTAATGATTTGAAGCATTTCGATATCGCTTGCTAAATGTGTATATACAAGAAAATCGAATTTATACCTAAATATAAAATTATAACATTACGGAATTCTAATAAATGCACTGCCGTTATACCGTTAAGGCTTTATGTAGACTTCAGTAAGCTAAAAAATGTTTATTAACTTAATATGTTAAACTAATGATTTGAAGCATCTCGATATAGATATCTAAATGTGTATATAAAAGAAAAACGACTTTATACCTAAATATAAGATTACGAAATTCTTCCAAATGCACTGCCGTTATGCCGCCATGGCGTTATATCAACTTCAATACGTTAAAGAAGGTTAATTAACTTAAATATATTAAACTAATGATTTGAAGCATTTCGATATCGCTTGCTAAATGTGTATATACAAGCAAGTCGAATTTATTCCTAAATATAAGATAACGGAATTCTTCTGAATGCACTGCAGTTATACCCTTAAGGCTTTATGTAGACTTCAGTGCGTTAAAGAACGTTTATTAACTTAGATATGTTAAACTAATGATTTGAAGCATTTCGATATCGATTGCTAAATGTGTATATACAAGAAAATCGACTTTATACCTAAATATAAGATTACGGAATTCTTCTACGTTCACTGCCGTTATGCCGCCGTGGATTTATGCCAACTTCAGTTTGTTAAAGAAGGTTTATTAACTTAAATATATAAAACTAATGAGTTGAAGCACCTCGATGTCGATTGCTAAATGTGTATATACAACAAAATCGACTTTATACCTAAAGAGAAGTTTACGGAATTCTTCCAAATGCACTGCCGTTATACCGTTATGGCTATATGTAAACTTCAGTAAGATAAAGAAGGATAATTAACTTAAATATGTTAACTTAAATATGTTAAACTAATGACTTGAAGCATTTCGTTATCGATTGCTAAATGCGTATATACAAGAAAATCGACTTTATACCTAAATATAAGATAACGGAACTCTTCCATATGCACTGCCGTTATGCCGTTAAAGCTTGTGTAGACTTCAGTAAGACAAAGAGGATTAATTAACTTAAATATGTTAAACTTATGATTTGAAGCAATTCGATATCGTTTGCTACATGTGTATATACAAGAAAATCGGCTTTATACCTAAATAAAAGATTACGGAATTCTTCTAAATGCACTGCCGTTATGCCGCCACGGCTTTATATCAACTTCAATACGTTAAAGAAGGTTTATTAACTTAAATATGTTAAACTAATGATTTGAAGCATTTCGATATCGCTTGTTAAATGTGTATATACAAGTAAATCGACTTAATACCTAAATATAAGATAACGGAACTCTTCCAAATGCACTGCCAGTATACCGTTAAGGCTTTATGTAGACTTCAGTAAGCTAAAAAATGTTTATTAGCTTAATATGTTAAACTAATGATTTGAAGCATTTCGATATCGATATCTAAGTGTGTATATAAAAGAAAATCGACTTTATACCTAAATAAAAAATCACGGAATTCTTCTACATGCACTGCCGTAATGCCGCCGTGGCTATATGCCAACTTCAGGTCGTTAAAGAAGGTTTATTAACTTAAATATGTTAAGCTAATGAGTTGAAGCATCTCGATGTCGATTGCTAAATGAGTATATACAACAAAATCGACTTTACACCTATATAAGATAGCGGCATTTTTCTTAATGCACTGCCGTTATACCGTTAAGGCTTGATGTAGACTTCAGTAAGCTAAAAAATTTTTATTAACTTAATATGTTAAACTAATGAGTTGAAGCATTTCGATATCGATAGCTAAATGTGTATATACAACAAAATCGACTTTATACCTAAATATAAGCTTACGGAATTCTTCCAAATGTACTGCTGTTATACCGTTATGGCTTTATGTAAACTTCAGTAAGGTAAAGAAGGTTAATTAACTTACATATGTTAAACTAATGATTTGAAGCAATTCGATATCGCTTGCTAAATGTGTATATACAAAAAAATCGAATTTATACCTAAATATAAGATAACGGAATTCTTCCAAATGCACTGCCGTTATGCCGTTAAGGCTTTATGTAGACTTCAGTAAGATAGAGAGGTTAATTAACTTAAATATGTTAATCTAATGATTTGAAGCATTTCAATATCGATTCCTAAATATATAAATACAAGAAAATCGACTTTATACCTAAATAGAAAATTACGGAATTCTTCTGAATGCACTGCAGTTATACCGTTAAGGCTTTATGTAGACTTCAGTGCGTTAAAGAACTTTTATTAACTTAAATATGTTAAACTAATGATTTGAAGCATTTCGATATCGATTGCTTAATGTGTATATACAAGAAAATCGACTTTATACCTAAATATAAGACTACGGAATTCTTCTACGTGCACTGCCGTTATGCCGCCATGGCTTTATGCCAACTTCAGTCCGTTAAAGAAGGTTTATTAACTTAAATATGTTAAACTAATGATTTGAAGCATTTAGATATCGCTTGCTAAATGTGCATATACAAGAAAGTCGAATTTATACCTAAATATAAAATTACGGAATTCTTCTAAATGCAGTGCAGTTATACCGTTAAGGCTTTATGTAGACTTCAGTGCGTTAAAGAAGGTTTATTAACTTAAACATGTTAAACTAATGATTTTAAGGCATTTCGATATAGATTGCTAAATGTGTATATAAAAGAAAATCGAATTTACACCTTAATATTAGATTACGGAATTCTTCTAAATGCACTGCCGTTATGCCGTTAAGGCTTTATGTAGACTTCAGTGAGTTAAAGAAGGTTTATTAACTTAAATATGTTAAACTAATGATTTGAAGCATTTCGATATCGATTGCTAAATGTGTATATACTAGAAAATCAACTTTATACCTAAATATAAGATTACAGAATTCTTCCAAATATACTGTCGTTTTGCCGCCATAGCTTTATGTCAACTTCAAACTTTAAAGAAGGTTAATTAACTTAAATATGTTAAACTAATGATTTGAAGCATTTCGATATCGCTTGCTAAATGTGTATATACAACAAAATCGAATTTATACCTAAATATAAAATTATAACATTACGGAATTCTTCAAAATGCACTGCTGTTATACCGTTAAGGCTTTATGTAGACTTCAGTAAGCTAAAAAATGTTTATTAAATTAATATGTTAAACTAATGATTTGAAGCATTTCGATGTCGATATCTAAATGTGCATATAAAAGAAAATCGAGTTTATACCTAAATATAAGATAACGGAATTCTTCTACATGCACTGCCGTAATGCCGCCGTGGCTATATGCCAACTTCAGATCGTTAAAGAAGGTTAATTAACTTAAATATGTTAAGCTAATGAGTTGAAGCATCTCGATATCGATTGCTAAATGTGTATATACAACACAATCGACTTTATACCTAAATAGAAGATAACGGAATTCTCCTACATGCACTGCCGTTATGCCGCCAATGGTTTTATGCCAACTTCAGTTCGTTAAAGAAGGTTTATTAACTTAAATATGTTAAACTAATGAGTTGAAGCATTTCGAAATCGATTGCTAAATGCGTATATACAAGAAAATCGAATTTATACCTAAATATAAGATTACGGAATTCTTCTAAATGCACTGCCATTATGCCGTCATGGCTTTATATCAACTTCAATACGTTAAAGAAGGTTAATTAACTTAAATATGTTAAACTAGTGATTTGAAGCATTTCGATATCGCTTGCTAAATGTATGTATACGAGAAAATCGACTTTATACCTAAATATAAGATTACGGAATTCATCCAAATATATTGTCGTTATGCCACCATGGCTTTGTATCACCTTCAATACGTTAATGAAGGTTAATTATTCTAAATATGTTAAACTAATGGTTTGAAGCATTTCAATATCGATTGCTAAATGTGAAAATACAAGAAAATCGACTTTATACCTAAATATAAAATTATAACATTACGGAATTCTTCTAAATGCACTGCCGCTATACCGTTAAGGCTTTATGTAGACTTCAGTAAGCTAAAAAATGTTTATTAACTTAATATGTTAAACAAATGATTTGAATCATTTCCATATGGATTGAAAAATTTTTATATACAAGAAAATCGACTTTATGTTTTATAAAAGATAACGGAATTCTTCTACATCCACTGCCGTTATGCCAGCTTCAGATCGCTAAAGAAGGTTTATTAACTTAAATATGTTAAAATAATAAATTGAGACATTTCGATGTCGATTGCTTAATGCGTATATACAACAAAATCGACTTAATACCTAAATATAAGATTACGGAAATCTTCCAAATGCACTGCCGTTATGCCGTTAAGGCTTTTGTAGACTTCAGTAAGATAAAGAGGATTAATTTACTTATATATGTTAAACTAATGGTTTGAGGCATTTCAATATCGACTGCTAAATGTGTAAATACAAGAAAATCGACTACTTAAATATAAGATTACGGAATTCCTCTACATGCGCTGTCGTTATACCGCCATGGCCTTATATCACCTTCATTACGTTAAAGAAGGTTAATTAACTTAAATATGTTAAACTAATGATTGGAAGCATTTCGATATCGATTGCTAAATGTGTAAATACAAGAAAATGGACTTTATACCTAAATATAAGATTACGTAATTCTTCTAAATGCACTTCCGTTATACCGTTATGGCTTTATGCAAACTTCAGTAAGATAAAGAAGGTTAATTAACGTAAATATGTTAAACTAATGAATTGAAGCATTTCGTTATCGATTGCTAAATGTGTATATACAAGAAAATCGAATTTATACCTAAATATAAGATAACGGAATTCTTTTAAATGCGCTGCCATTATACCGTTAAGGCTTTATGTAAACTTCAGTAAGCTAAAAAATATTTATTCATTTAATATGTTAATCTAACGATTTGAAGCATTTCGATATCGATATCTAAATGTGTATATAAAAGAAAATCGACTTTATATCTAAATATAAGATTACGGAATTCTACTACATGCACTGCCGTTATACCGCCGCGGCTATGTGCCAAATTCAGATCGTTAAAGAAGGTTCATTAACATAAATATGTTAAACTAATGATTTGAAGCATTTCAATATCGATTTCTAAATATATACAAGAAAGTCGAATTTATACCTAAATATAAAATTACGGAATTCTTCTAAATGCAGTGCAGTTATACCGTTAAGGCTTTATGTAGACTTCAGAGCGTTAAAGAAGGTTTTTTAACTTAAACATGTTAAACTAATGTTTTGAGGCATTTCAATATAGATTGCTAAATGTGTATATACAAGAAAAGCAAATTTATACCTTAATATAAGATAACGGAATTCTTCTACATCCACTGCCGTTATGCCAACTTCAGATCGTTAAAGAACGTTTATTAACTTAAATATGTTAAACTAATGAGTTGAAGCATTTCGATATCGATTGCTAAATGTGTATATACAAGAAAATCGATTTTATACGTAAATAAAAGATTACGGAATTCACCCAAATATACTGCCGTTATGCCGTTATGGCTTTATTTAAACTTTAGTAAGATAAAGAAGGTTAATTAACTTACATATGTTAAACTAATGATTTGAAGCATTTTGTTATCGATTGCTAAATGTGTATATAAAAGAAAATCGAATTACACCTAAATATAAGATAACGGAATTCTTACAAGTGCACTGCCTTTATACCGTTTTGGCTTTATGTAAACTTCAGTAAGCTAAAAAATGTTTATTAACTTAATATGTTAAACTAATGAGTTGAAGCATTTCGATATCGATATCTAAATGTGTGTATAAAAGAAAATCGACTTTATACCTAAATAAAAGATTACGGAATTCTTCTTAATGCACTGCCGTAATGCCGCCGTGGCTATATGCCAAATTCAGATCGTTGAAGAAGGTTTATTAACTTAAATATGTTAAACTAATGACTTGAAGCAATTCGATATCGCTTGCTAAATGTGTATATACAAGAAAATCGAATTTATACCTAAATATAAGATAACGGAATTCTTCTAAATGCACTGCCGTTATGCCGTTAAGGCTTTATGTAGACTTCAGTAAGATAGAGAGGTTAATTAACTTAAATATGTTAAACTAATGATTTGAAGCATTTCGATATCGATTCCTAAACATATAAATACAAGAAAATCGACTTTATACCTAAATAGAAAATTACGGAATTCTTCTGAATGCACTGCAGTTATACCGATAAGGCTTTATGTAGACTTCAGTGCGTTAAAGAACGTTTATTAACTTAAATATGTTAAATTAATTATTTGAAGCATTTCGATATCGATTGCTAAATGTATGTATACGAGAAAATCGACTTTATACCTAAATATAAGATAACGGAATTCTTCTACATGCACTGCCGTTAAGCCGCCATGGCTTTGTGCGACTTCAGTTCGTTAAAGAAGGTTTATTAACTTAAATATGTTAAACTTTTGATTTGAGGCATTTCGATATCGATTGCTTAATGTGTATATACAAGAAAATCGACTTTATACCTAAATATAAGATTACGGAATTCATCCAAATATATTGTCGTTATGCCACCATGGCTTTGTATCACCTTCAATACGTTAAAGAAGGTTAATTATTCTAAATATGTTAAACTAATGGTTTGAAGCATTTCAATATCGATTGCTAAATGTGAAAATACAAGAAAATCGACTTTATACCTAAATATAAAATTATAACATTACGGAATTCTTCTAAATGCACTGCCGCTATACCGTTAAGGCTTTATGTAGACTTCAGTAAGCTAAAAAATGTTTATTAACTTAATATGTTAAACAAATGATTTGAATCATTTCCATATGGATTGAAAAATTTTTATACACAAGGAAATCGACTTTATGTTTTATATAAGATTACGGAATTCTTCTACATGCACTGCCGTTATGCCGCCATGGCTTTATGCCAACTTCAGTCCGTTAAAGAAGGTTTATTAACTTGAATATGTTAAACTAATGAGTTGAAGCATCTCGATATCGAATGCTAAATGTGTATATACAACAAAATCGACTTTATACCTAAATATAAGATAACGGAATTCTTCTACATGCACTGCCGTTATGCCGCCATGGCTTTATGCCAACTTCAGTTCGTTAAAGAAGGTTTATTAACTTAAGTATGTTAAACTAATGAGTTGAAGCATTTCGATATCGATTGCTAAATGTGTATATACAAGAAAATCGATTTTATACGTAAATAAAAGATTACGGAATTCACCCAAATATACTGCCGTTATGGCTTTATTTAAACTTCATTACGATAAAGGAGGTTAATTAACATAAATATGCTAAACCAGTTATTTGTAGATTTTCGATATCGATTGCTAAATATGTAAATCCAAGAAAATCGACTACATACCTAAATATAAGATTACGGAAATCTTCTACATGCACTGCCGTTATGGCGCCATGGCGTTATGTTAACTTCAGGCGCTAAAGAAGCTTTATTAACTTAAATATGTTAAATTAATGATTTGAAGCATTTCGATATCGATTGCTAAATGAGTATATACAAGAAAATCGAATTCATACCTAAATATAAGATTACGTAATTCTTCTAAATGCACTGTCGTTATGCCGTTATGGCTTTATATTAACTTCAGTTCGTTAAAGAAGGTTTATTAACGTAAATATGTTAAACCAGTTATTTGAAGCATTTCGATATCGACTGCTTAATGCATATATACAAGAAAATCGACTTTATACCTAAATATAAGACTACGGAATTCTTCCAAATGTACTGTCGTTATGCCGCCATGGCTCTTTATCAACTTCAATACGTTAAAGAAGGTTAATTAACTTAAATATGTTAAACTAATGATTTGAAGCATTTCGATATCGCTTGCTAAATGTGTATATACAAGCAAGTCGAATTTATTCCTAAATATAAGATAACGGAATTCTTCTGAATGCACTGCAGTTATACCCTTAAGGCTTTATGTAGACTTCAGTGCGTTAAAGAACGTTTATTAACTTAGATATGTTAAACTAATGATTTGAAGCATTTCGATATCGATTGCTAAATGTGTATATACAAGAAAATCGACTTTATACCTAAATATAAGATTACGGAATTCTTCTACGTTCACTGCCGTTATGCCGCCGTGGATTTATGCCAACTTCAGTTTGTTAAAGAAGGTTTATTAACTTAAATATATAAAACTAATGAGTTAAAGCACCTCGATGTCGATTGCTAAATGTGTATATACAACAAAATCGACTTTATACCTAAAGAGAAGTTTACGGAATTCTTCCAAATGCACTGCCGTTATACCGTTATGGCTATATGTAAACTTCAGTAAGATAAAGAAGGATAATTAACTTAAATATGTTAAACTAATGACTTGAAGCATTTCGTTATCGATTGCTAAATGCGTATATACAAGAAAATCGACTTTATACCTAAATATAAGATAACGGAACTCTTCCAAATGCACTGCCGTTATGCCGTTAAAGCTTTTGTAGACTTCAGTAAGACAAAGAGGATTAATTAACTTAAATATGTTAAACTTATGATTTGAAGCAATTCGATATCGTTTGCTACATGTGTATATACAAGAAAATCGGCTTTATACCTAAGTAAAAGATTACGAAATTCTTCTAAATGCACTGCCGTTATGCCGCCATGGCTTTATATCAACTTCAATACGTTAAAGAAGGTTAATTAACTTAAATATGTTAAACTAATGATTTGAAGCATTTCGATATCGCTTGCTAAATGTGTATATACAAGTAAATCGACGTAATACCTAAATATAAGATAACGGAACTCTTCCAAATGCACTGCCAGTATACCGTTAAGGCTTTATGTAGACTTCAGTAAGCTAAAAAATGTTTATTAGCTTAATATGTTAAACTAATGATTTGAAGCATTTCGATATCGATATCTAAGTGTGTATATAAAAGAAAATCGACTTTATACCTAAATAAAAAATCAAGGAATTCTTCTACATGCACTGCCGTAATGCCGCCGTGGCTATATGCCAACTTCAGGTCGTTAAAGAAGGTTTATTAACTTAAATATGTTAAGCTAATGAGTTGAAGCATCTCGATGTCGATTGCTAAATGAGTATATACAACAAAATCGACTTTATACCTATATAAGATAGCGGAATTTTTCTTAATGCACTGCCGTTATACCGTTAAGGCTTGATGTAGACTTCAGTAAGCTAAAAAATTTTTATTAACTTAATATGTTAAACTAATGAGTTGAAGCATTTCGATATCGATAGCTAAATGTGTATATACAACAAAATCGACTTTATACCTAAATATAAGCTTACGGAATTCTTCCAAATGTACTGCTGTTATACCGTTATGGCTTTATGTAAACTTCAGTAAGGTAAAGAAGGTTAATTAACTTACATATGTTAAACTAATGATTTGAAGCAATTCGATATCGCTTGCTAAATGTGTATATACAAGAAAATCGAATTTATACCTAAATATAAGATAACGGAATTCTTCCAAATGCACTGCCGTTATGCCGTTAAGGCTTTATGTAGACTTCAGTAAGATAGAGAGGTTAATTAACTTAAATATGTTAATCTAATGATTTGAAGCATTTCAATATCGATTCCTAAATATATAAATACAAGAAAATCGACTTTATACCTAAATAGAAAATTACGGAATTCTTCTGAATGCACTGCCGTTATACCGTTAAGGCTTTATGTAGACTTCAGTGCGTTAAAGAACTTTTATTAACTTGAATATGTTAAACTAACGATTTGAAGCATTTCGATATCGATTGCTTAATGTGTATATACAAGAAAATCGACTTTATACCTAAATATAAGACTACGGAATTCTTCTACGTGCACTGCCGTTATGCCGCCATGGCTTTATGCCAACTTCAGTCCGTTAAAGAAGGTTTATTAACTTAAATATGTTAAACTAATGATTTGAAGCATTTAGATATCGCTTGCTAAATGTGCATATACAAGAAAATCGAATTTGTACCTAAATCTAAAATTATAACATTACGGAATTCTTCTAAATGCCCTGCCGTTATACCGTTATGGCTTTATGTAGACTTCAGTAAGCTAAAAAATGTTTATTAACTTAATATGTTAAACTAATGATCTGAAGCATCTCGATATAGATATCAAAATGTGTATATAAAAGAAAATCGACTTTATACCTAAATATAAGATTACCGAATTCTTCCAAATGCACTGCCGTTATGGC
This sequence comes from Bactrocera correcta, assembly GCA_027475135.1. Classification (NCBI taxonomy): domain Eukaryota; kingdom Metazoa; phylum Arthropoda; class Insecta; order Diptera; family Tephritidae; genus Bactrocera; species Bactrocera correcta. The sequence goes on from JAPZAG010000181.1 coordinate 48,447, forward strand.
TTTATATCAACTTCAATACGTTAAAGAAGGTTAATTAACTTAAATATGTTAAACTAATGGTTTGGAGAATTTTGATATCGCTTGCTAAATAAGTATATACAAGAAAGTCGAATTTATACCTAAATATAAGATAACGGAATTCTTCTAAATGCAGTGCAGTTATACCGTTAAGGCTTTATGTAGACTTCAGTGAGTTAAAGAAGGTTTATTAACTTAAATATGTTAAACGAATGATTTGAAGCATTTCGATATCGATTGCTTAATGTGTATATACAAGAAAATCGACTTTATACCTAAATATAAGATTACGGAATTTTTCTACATGCACTGTCGTTATGCCGCCATGGCTTTATATCAACTTCAATACGTTAAAGAAGTTTAATTAACTTAAATATGTTAAACTAATGATTTGAAGCATTTCAATATCGATTTCTAAATGCATATATACAAGAAAGTCGAATTTATACCTAAATATAAAATTACGGAATTCTTCTAAATGCAGTGCAGTTATACCGTTAAGGCTTTATGTAGACTTCAGTGTGTTAAAGAAGGTTTATTAACTTAAACATGTTAAACTAATGATTTAAGGCATTTCGATATAGATTGCTAAATGTGTATATAAAAGAAAATCGAATTTACACCTTAATATTAGATTACGGAATTCTTCTAAATGCACTGCCGTTATGCCGTTAAGGCTTTATGTAGACTTCAGTGAGTTAAAGAAGGTTTATTAACTTAAATATGTTAAACTAATGATTTGAAGCATTTCGATATCGATTGCTAAATGTGTATATACTAGAAAATCAACTTTATACCTAAATATAAGATTACAGAAATCTTCCAAATATACTGTCGTTTTGCGGCCATAGCTTTATGTCAACTTCAAACGATAAAGAAGGTTAATTAACTTAAATATGTTAAACTAATGATTTGAAGCATTTCGATATCGCTTGCTAAATGTGTATATACAACAAAATCGAATTTATACCTAAATATAAAATTATAACATTACGGAATTCTTCAAAATGCACTGCTGTTATACCGTTCAGGCTTTATGTAGACTTCAGTAAGCTAAAAAATGTTTATTAAATTAATATGTTAAACTAATGATTTGAAGCATTTCGATGTCGATATCTAAATGTGCATATAAAAGAAAATCGAGTTTATACCTAAATATAAGATAACGGAATTCTTCTACATGCACTGCCGTAATGCCGCCGTGGCTATATGCCAACTTCAGATCGTTAAAGAAGGTTAATTAACTTAAATATTTTAGGCTAATGAGTTGAAGCATCTCGATATCGATTGCTAAATGTGTATATACAACACAATCGACTTTATACCTAAATAGAAGATAACGGAATTCTCCTACATGCACTGCCGTTATGCCGCCAATGGTTTTATGCCAACTTCAGTTCGTTAAAGAAGGTTTATTAACTTAAATATGTTAAACTAATGAGTTGAAGCATTTCGAAATCGATTGCTAAATGTGTGTATACAAGAAAATCGAATTTATACCTAAATATAAGATTACGGAATTCTTCTAAATGCACTGCCATTATGCCGTCATGGCTTTATATCAACTTCAATACGTTAAAGAAGGTTAATTAACTTAAATATGTTAAACTAGTGATTTGAAGCATTTCGATATCGCTTGCTAAATGTGTGTATACGAGAAAATCGACTTTATACCTAAATATAAGATAACGGAATTCTTCTACATGCACTGCCGTTAAGCCGCCATGGCTTTGTGCAACTTCAGTTCGTTAAAGAAGGTTTATTAACTTAAATATGTTAAACTTTTGATTTGAAGCATTTCGATATCGATTGCTTAATGTGTATATACAAGAAAATCGACTTTATACCTAAATATAAGATTACGGAATTCATCCAAATATATTGTCGTTATGCCACCATGGCTTTGTATCACCTTCAATACGTTAAAGAAGGTTAATTATTCTAAATATGTTAAACTAATGGTTTGAAGCATTTCAATATCGATTGCTAAATGTGAAAATACAAGAAAATCGACTTTATACCTAAATATAAAATTATAACATTACGGAATTCTTCTAAATGCACTGCCGCTATACCGTTAAGGCTTGATGTAGACTTCAGTAAGCTAAAAAATGTTTATTAACTTAATATGTTAAACAAATGATTTGAATCATTTCCATATGGATTGAAAAATTTTTATATACAAGAAAATCGACTTTATGTTTTATATAAGATTACGGAATTCTTCTACATCCACTGCCGTTAAGCCAGCTTCAGATCGCTAAAGAAGGTTTATTAACTTAAATATGTTAAAATAATAAATTGAGACATTTCGATGTCGATTGCTAAATGCATATATACAACAAAATCGACTTAATACCTAAATATAAGATTACGGAAATCTTCCAAATGCACTGCCGTTATGCCGTTAAGGCTTTTGTAGACTTCAGTAAGATAAAGAGGATTAATTTACTTATATATGTTAAACTAATGGTTTGAGGCATTTCAATATCGACTGCTAAATGTGTAAATACAAGAAAATCGACTACTTAAATATAAGATTACGGAATTCCTCTACATGCGCTGTCGTTATACCGCCATGGTCTTATATCACCTTCATTACGTTAAAGAAGGTTAATTAACTTAAATATGTTAAACTAATGATTGGAAGCATTTCGATATCGATTGCTAAATGTGTAAATACAAGAAAATCGACTTTATACCTAAATATAAGATTACGTAATTCTTCTAAATGCACTT
>JAPZAG010001756.1:0-26408 GCA_027475135.1 Bactrocera correcta
CCCCTTAACGGCAAACGGCAAAGCATTAGAAGAATTACGTAATCTTATATTTAGGGATAAAGTCGATTTTCTTGTATATACACATTTAGCAATCGATATCGAAATGCCTCAAATCATTAGTTTAACATATTTAAGTTAATTAACCCCCTTTATCTTACTGAAGCCTACAAACGTCTTAACGGCATAACGGCAATGCATGTAGAAGAATTCCTTATCATATATTTAGGTATAAAGTCGATTTTCTTGTATATACACATTTAGCAATCGATATCGAAATGCCTCAAATCATTAGTTTAACATATTTAAGTTAATTAACCCCCTTTATCTTACTGAAGCCTACAAACGCCTTAACGGCATAACGGCAAAGCATTTAGAAGAATTACGTAATCTTATATTTAGGTATAAAGTCGATTTTCTTGTATATACACATTTAGCAATCGATATCGAAATGCCTCAAATCATTAGTTTAACATATTTAAGTTAATTAACCCCCTTTATCTTACTGAAGCCTACAAACGTCTTAACGGCATAACGGCAATGCATGTTTGAAGAATTCCGTAATCTTATATTTAGGTATAAAGTCGATTTTCTTGTATATACACATTTAGCAATCGATATCGAAATGCCTCAAATCATTAGTTTAACATATTTAAGTTAATTAACCCCCTTTATCTTACTGAAGCCTACAAACGCCTTAACGGCATAACGGCAAAGCATTTAGAAGAATTACCCTAATCTTATATTTAGGTATAAAGTCGATTTTCTTGTATATACACATTTAGCAATCGATATCGAAATGCCTTTAAATCATTAGTTTAACATATTTAAGTTAATTAACCCTCTTTATCTTACTGAAGTCTACAAACGCTTAACGGCATAACGGCAATGCATTAGAAGAATTCCGTAATCTTATATTTAGGTATAAAGTCGATTTTCTTGTATATACACATTTAGCAATCGATATCGAAATGCTTCAAATCATTAGTTTAACATATTTAAGTTAATTAACCCCCTTTATCTTACTGAAGTCTACAAAAGCCTTAACGGCATAACGGCAGTGCATTTAGAAGAATTCGTAATCTTATATTTAGGTATAAAGTCGATTTTCTTGTATATACTCATTTAGCAATCGATATCGAAATGCTTCAAATCATTAGTTTAACATATTTAAGTTAATTAACCCTCTTTATCTTACTGAAGTCTACAAAAGCCTTAACGGCATAACGGCAAGCATTTAGAAGAATTCCGTAATCTTATATTTAGGTATAAAGTCGATTTTCTTGTATATACACATTTAGCAATCGATATCGAAATGCTTCAAATCATTAGTTTAACATATTTAAGTTAATTAACCCTCTTTATCTTACTGAAGTCTACAAACGCCTTAACGGCATAACGGCAAAGCATTTAGAAGAATTCCATAATCTTATAATTAGGTATAAAGTCGATTTTGTTGTATATAAACATTTAGCAATCGATATCGAAATGCTTCAAATCATTAGTTTAACATATTTAAGCTAATTAATCCTCTTTATCTTACTAAAGTCTACAAGAGCATTAACGACGTAACGGCAGTGTATTTGGAAGAATTCCGTAATCTTATATTAAGGTATAAAGTCGATTTTCTTGTATATACACATTTAGCAATCGATATCGAAATGCTTCAAATCATTAGTTTAACATATTTAAGTTAATTAACCCCCTTTATCTTACTGAAGTTTACATAAAGCCATAACGGCATAACGGCAGTGCATTTACAAGAATTCCGTAAGCTTATATTTAGGTATAAAGTCGATTTTTTTGTATATACACATTTAGCAATCGATATCGAAATGCCTCAAATCATTAGTTTAACATATTTAAGTTAATTAACCTTCTTTAACATATTGAAGTTGATATAAAGCCATGGCGGCATAACGACAGTACATTTGGAAGAATTCCGTAATCTTATATTTAGGTATAAAATCGATTTTCTTGTATATACTCATTTAGCAATCGATATCGAAATGCTTCAAATCATTAGTTTAACATATTTAAGTTAATTAACCCACTTTATCTTACTGAAGTTTACATAAAGCCATAACGGCATAACGGCAGTGCATTTACAAGAATTCCGTAAGCTTATAATTAGGTATAAAGTCGATTTTTTTGTATATACGCATTTAGCAATCGATATCGAAATGCCTCAAATCATTAGTTTAACATATTTAAGTTAATAAACCTTCTTTAACGAACTGAGGTTGGCATAAATCCATGGCGGCATAACGGCAGTGCATTTAAAATAATTCCGTAATCTTATATTTAGGTATAAAGTCGATTTTCTTGTATATACTCATTTAGCAATCGATATCGAAATGCTTCAAATCATTAGTTTAACATATTTAAGTTAATTAACCCCCTTTATCTTACTGAAGTTTACATAAAGCCATAACGGCATACCGGCAGTGCATTTACAAGAATTCCGTAAGCTTATATTTAGGTATAAAGTCGATTTTTTTGTATATACACATTTAGCAATCGATATCGAAATGCCTCAAATCATTAGTTTAACATATTTAAGTTAATTAACCTTCTTTAACATATTGAAGTTGATATAAAGCCATGGCGGCATAACGACAGTACATTTGGAAGAATTCCGTAATCTTATATTTAGGTATAAAGTCGATTTTCTTGTATATATGCATTAAGCAATCGATTTCGAAATGCTTCTAATAACTGGTGTAACATATCTAAGTTAATAAACCTTCTTTAACGAACTGAAGTTAACATGAAGCCATAACGGCATAACGGCAGTGCATTTAGAAGAATTCCATAATCTTATATTTAGGTAGAAAGTCGATTTTCTTGTATATACACATTTAGCAATCGATATCGAAATGCCTCAAATCATTAGTGTAACATATTTAAGTTAATTAACCCTCTTTATCTTACTGAAGTCTACAAACGCCTTAACGGCATAACGGCAAAGCATTTAGAAGAATTCCATAATCTTATATTAGGTATAAAGTCGATTTTCTTGTATATACACATTTAGCATTCGATATCGAAATGCTTCAAATCATTAGTTAACATATTTAAGCTAATTAACCCTCTTTATCTTACTGAAGTCTACAAAAGCCTTAGCGGCATAACGGCAGTGCATTTAGAAGAATTTCGTAATCTTATATTTAGGTATAAAGTCGATTTTCTTGTATATACAAATTTAGCAATCGATATCGAAATGCCTCAAATCATTAGTTTAACATATTTAAGTTAATTAACCCTCTTTATCTTACTGAAGTCTACAAAATCCTTAACGGCATAACGGCAGTGCATTTAGAAGAATTCGTAATCTTATATTTAGGTATAAAGTCGATTTTCTTGTATATATGCATTAAGCAATCGATATCGAAATGCTTCAAATAACTAGTTTAACATATTAAGTTAATTAAACTTCTTTACTAACTGAAGTTACATAACATACGGTATAACGGCAGTGCATTTGGAAGAATTCCGTAATCTTATATTTAGGTATAAAGTCGATTTTCTTTATATACACATTTAGCAATCGATATCGAAATGCCTCAAATCATTAGTTTAACATATTTAAGTATAATTAACCCTCTTTATCTTACTGAAGTCTACAAACGCCTTAACGGCATACGGCAATGCATTAGAAGAATTCCGTAATCTATATTTAGGTATAAAGTCGATTTTCTTGTAATACACATTTAGCAATCGATATGGAAATGCCTAAATCATTAGTTTAACATATTTAAGTTAATTAACCTTCTTTAACATACTGAAGTTCAATAAAGATATGGCGGCATAACGCAGTGCATTGGAAGAATTCCGTAATCTTATATTTAGGTATAAAGTCGATTTTCTTGTATATACACATTTAGCAATCGATATCGAAATGCCTCAAATCATTAGTTTAACATATTTAAGTTAATTAACCTTCTTTAACAACTGAAGTTGATATAAAGCCATGGCGGCATAACGAGAGTCATTTGGAAGAATTCCGTAATCTTATATTTAGGTATAAAGTCGATTTTCTTGTATATACACATTTAGCAATCGATTTCGAAATGCTTCAAATAACTGGTGTAACATATCTAAGTTAAATAACCTTCTTTAACAACTGAAGTTAACATAAAACCATAACGGCATAACGGCAGTGCATTTACAAGAATTCCGTAAGCTTATATTTAGGTATAAAGTCGATTTTTTGTACATACACATTTAGCAATCGATATCGAAATGCCTCAAATCATTAGTTTAACATATTTAAGTTAATTAACCCTCTTTATCTTACTGAAGTCTACAAAAGCCTTAACGGCATAACGGCAGTGCATTTGGAAGAATTCCGTAAACTTATATTTAGGTATAAAGTCGATTTTCTTGTATATACTCATTTAGCAATCGATATCGAAATGCTTCAAATCATTAGTTTAACATATTTAAGTTAATTAACCTTCTTTAACATATTGAAGTTGATATAAGGCCATGGCGGCATAACGAGCAGTACATTTGGAAGAATTCCGTAATCTTATATTTAGGTATAAAGTCGATTTTCTTGTATATATACATTAAGCAATCGATTTCGAAATGCTTCAAATAACTGGTGTAACATATCTAAGTTAATAAACCTTCTTTATCGAACTGAGTTGGCATAAATCCATGGCGGCATAACGGAGTGCATTTAGAAGAATTCCGTAATCTTATATTTAGGTATAAAGTCGATTTTCTTGTATATACGCATTTAGCAATCGATATCGAAATGCTTAAAATCATTAGTTTAACATATTTAAGTTAATTAACCCTCTTTATCTTACTGAAGTTACATAAAGCCATAACGGTATAACGGCAGTGCATTTGGAAGAATTTCGTAATCTTATATTTAGGTATAAAGTCGATTTTCTTGTATATACACATTTAGCAATCGATATCGAAATGCCTCAAATCATTAGTTTAACATATTTAAGTTAATAAACCTCCTTTACGAACTGAAGTTGACATAAAGCCATAACGGCATAACGAGTGCATTTGGAAGAATTCCGTAAACTTATATTTAGGTATAAAGTCGATTTTCTTGTATATACACATTTAGCAATCGATATCGAAATGCCTCAAATCATTAGTTTACATATTTAAGTTAATTAACCTTCTTTAACTACTGAAGTTGACATAAAGCCATGGCGGCATAACGCAGTCATTTGGAATAATTCCGTAATCTTATATTTAGGTATAAAGTCGATTTTCTTGTATATATACATTAAGCAATCGATATCGAAATGCTTCAAATAACTGGTTTAACATATTAAGTTAATTAACCTTCTTTAACAACTGAAGTTAACATAAAGCCATAACGGTATAACGGCAGTGCATTTAGAAGAATTCCGTAAACTTATATTTAGGTAAAAGTCGATTTTCTTGTATATATCATTAAGCAATCGATTTCGAAATGCTCAAATCATTAGTTTAACATATTTAAGTTAATAAACCTTCTTTAACGATTGAAGTTAGCAAAAGCCATGGCGGCATACGGCAGTCATGTGGAAGAATTCCGTAATCTTATATTTAGGTATAAAGTCGATTTTCTTGTATATACACATTTAGCAATCGATATCGAAATGCCTCAAATCATTAGTTTAACATATTTAAGTTAATTAACCTTCTTTATCTTACTGAAGTTCTACAAAGCCATGGCGGCATAACGGCAGTACATTTAGAAAAATTGCGTAATCTTATATTTAGGTATAAAGTCGATTTTCTTGTATATACTGCATTTAGCAATCGATATCGAAATGCTTCAAATCATAGTTTAACATATTTAAGTTAACAAACCTCTTTAATCACTGAAGTTAACAAAAGCCATGGCGGCATAACGGCAGTGATTTAGAAGAAATCCGTAATCTTATATTTAGGTATAAAGTCGATTTTTTGTATATACACATTTAGCAATCGATATCGAAAATGCTTCAAATCATTAGTTTAACATATTTAAGTTAACTAACTTCTTTAACGTATTGAAGTTGACATAAAGCCATGGGGCATAACGGCAGTCATTTGGAAGAATTCCGTAATCTTATATTTAGGTATAAAGTCGATTTTCTTGTATATACTCATTTAGCAATCGATATCGAAATGCTTCAAATCATTAGTTTAACATATTTAAGTTAATAAAGCTTCTTTAACGTACTGAAGTTAACATAAAGCCATAACGGCATAACGGCAGTGCATTTAGAAGAATTCCGTATTCTTATATTTAGGTATAAAGTCGATTTTCTTGTATATACTGCATTTAGCAATCGATTTCGAAATGCTTCAAATCATTAGTTTAACATATTTAAGTTAATAAAGCTTCTTTAACGCACTGAAGTTAACACAAAGCCATGGCGGCATAACGGCAGTTCATGTAGAAGAATTCCGTAATCTTATATTTAGGTATAAAGTCGATTTTCTTGTATATACACATTTAGCAATCGATATCGAAATGCCTCAAATCATTAGTTTAACATATTTAAGTTAATTAACCTTTTTTGACGTATTGAAGTTGATATAAAGCCAGGGTGGCATAACTACAGTACATTTGGAAGAATTCCGTAATCTTATATTAAGGTATAAAGTCGATTTTCTTGTATATATGCATTAAGCAATCGATATCGAAATGCTTCAAATAACTGGTTTAACATATTTAAGTTAATTAATCTTCTTTAACTAACTGACGTTAACATAAAGCCATAACGGTATAACGGCAGTGCATTTGGAAGAATTCCGTAATCTTATATTTAGGCATAAATTCGATTTTCCTGTATATACTGATTTAGCAATCGATATCGAAATGCTTCAAATCGATAGTTTGACATATTTAAGTAAATTAACCCCCTTTATCTTACTGAAGTCTACAAACGCTTTAACGGCATAACGACAGTGCATTTGGAAGAATTCCGTAATCTTATATTTAGGTATAAAGTCGATTTTCTTGTATATACACATTTAGCAATCGATATCGAAATGCCTCAAATCATTAGTTTAACATATTTAAGTTAATTAACCTTCTTTAACACATTGAAGTTGATATAAAGCCATGGCGGCATAACGAGAGTACATTTGGAAGAATTCCGTAATCTTATATTTAGGTATAAAGTCGATTTTGTTGTATATACACATTTAGCAATCGATTTCGAAATGCTTCAAATAACTGGTGTAACATATCTAAGTTAACAAACCTTCTTTAACGAACTGAAGTTAACATAAAGCCATAACGGCATAACGGCAGTGCATTTACAAGAATTCCGTAAGCTTATATTTAGGTATAAAGTCGATTTTGTTGTACATACACATTTAGCAATCGATATCGAAATGCCTCAAATCATTAGTTTAACATATTTAAGCTAATTAACCCTCTTTATCTTACTAAAGTCTACAAAGGCCTTAACGGCGTAACGGCAGTGCATTTGGGAGAATTTCGTAATCTTATATTTAGGTATAAAGTCGATTTTGTTGTATATACACATTTAGCAATCGATATCGAAATGCCTCAAATCATTAGTTTGACATATTTAAGTTAATAAACCTCCTTTAGCGAACTGAAGTTGACATAAAGCCATAACGGCATAACGGCAGTGCATTTAGAAGAATTCTGTATTCTTATATTTAGGTATAAAGTCGATTTTGTTGTGTATCTGCATTTAGCAATCGATTTCGAAAATCTTCAAATCATTAGTTTAATATATTTAAGTTAATAAAGCTTCTTTAACGCACTGAAGTTAACACAAAGCCATGGCGGCATAACGGCAGTTCATGTAGAAGAATTCCGTAATCTTATATTTAGGTATAAAGTCGATTTTCTTGTATATACACATTTAGCAATCGATACCGAAATGCCTCAAATCATTAGTTTAACATATTTAAGTTAATTAACCTTTTTTGACGTATTGAAGTTGATATAAAGCCAGGGTGGCATAACTACAGTACATTTGGAAGAATTCCGTAATCTTATATTTCGGTATAAAGTCGATTTTCTTGTATATATGCATTAAGCAATCGATATCGAAATGCTTCAAATAACTGGTTTAACATATTTAAGTTAATTAATCTTCTTTAACTAACTGACGTTAACATAAAGCCATAACGGTATAACGGCAGTGCATTTGGAAGAATTCCGTAATCTTATATTTAGGCATAAATTCGATTTTCCTGTATATACTGATTTAGCAATCGATATCGAAATGCTTCAAATCGATAGTTTGACATATTTAAGTAAATTAACCCCCTTTATCTTACTGAAGTCTACAAACGCTTTAACGGCATAACGGCAGTGCATTTAGAAGAATTCCGTAATCATATATTTAGGTATAAAGCCGATTTTGTTGTATATACACATTTAGCAATCGATATCGAAATGCTTCAAATCATTAGTTTAACATTTTTAAGTTAATTAACCTTCGTTAACATATTGAAGTTGATATAAAGCCATGGCGGCATAACGACAGTACATTTGGAAGAATTCCGTAATCTTATATTTAGGTATAAAGTTGATTTTCTTGTATATATGCATTAAGCAATCGATTTCGAAATGCCTCAAATAACTGGTGTAACATATCTAAGTTAATAAACCTTCTTTACCGAACTGAAGTTAACATAAAGCCATAACGGCATAACGGCAGTGCATTTACAAGAATTCCGTAAGCTTATATTTAGGTATAAAGTCGATTTTGTTGTATATACGCATTTAGCAATCGATATCAAAATGCTTCAAATCATTAGTTTGACATATTTAAGTTAATAAACCTCCTTTAGCGAACTGAAGTTGACATAAAGTCATAACGGCACTGCATTTGGAAGAACTCCGTAGTCTCATATGTAGGCATAATGTCGATTTTCTTGTATATACACATTTAGCAATCGATATCGAAATGCCTCAAATCATTAGTTTAACATAATTAAGTTAATTAACCTTCTTTAACATATTGAAGTTGATATAAAGCCATGGCGGCATAACGACAGTACATTTGGAATAATTCCGTAATCTTATATTTAGGTATAAAGTCGATTTTCTTGTATATATCAGTCAGCGTCTAGCACTCAAAGTGTTTGGTCGTGTTAAGTTCGCTATTATAGTGATTTCAGTGCGGTCTCAGTTCCGTTATTCTCTTTTGCCTCTATTCGTTGATTAGTGTAAAGCTTTGCTTCATATTTATCATTCACTGAATATTTTTTATTCAGGCTTGGTGAGTTTGTTCAAATTGTGAAATGCCCCTAGGGGCAAGTGCTAGTAGGGTGAATCGTTTTGCACTACTTGCAAACGATTACCCACGCAAAAAGAAAAAACTTTCTAATGGTTCGCCTGTTAATATTTTCCCCGAACTACCAAACGTCGTTGTGGCAGACCCAAAATTTCTTATTCTAGCATGTGATGATGTTAATAAAAAAATTTCAGACTTCTCATGTTTTGCCGTGCACAAAGCCATACAAATTATCAGCAAAGATGTTATTTCCATATCTGAGCTTAGAGACGGAAACCTTCTGCTTCTAGTAAAAGATATAAAAATTGCCCAAAAATTTCTGGCCGCTACGCAACTACATGGTGTATGCTCCGTCAAATTTTCATTTCATGCCTCGCTGAACACAACAAAGGGAACAATATATGCTCCTTACCTCAATAAAGTAAGTGATGAGGAAATTGTAAAAGAATTAAGCAGCCAAGGCGTTACTGCAATACATAAATTCAACAAAGTAGTTGACGGTAAGGCAACTCCCAGTGGGGTTGTTCTCCTGTCCTTCGACTCATACAAACTCCCCAGCAAAATAGATATTTCGTGGCACTCCGTAAAGATTAGGGAGTACATTCCCAACCCTATGAGGTGCAGATCGTGCCAATTGCTAGGGCACACCGCAAACTGGTGCAAAAATAGTCCGACATGTGTAACATGCTCCTTTCCTCCCCATCACCCAAACGACTGCACTCGAGTTAAGTGTGCCAATTGTTCTGAGCCACATCCGTCATCCTCAAGTGAGTGTAAAAGGTTTAAGCAAGCTAAAGAAATTTTAACTATAAAAACCAGAAATAAATGCTCGATGAAGGAAGCCAAAAATATATATCTAAAGCAAGTCACTTTACCCCCAGCTAACCCCATAATCTCCTACGCCACTGTGCTTTCGTCTCCAGCAAACGCACGTGCTAATACCGGTTCCTCACAAACGGTAATTAATGAGAACAAGGAGAATTCTAGCACCAATTCATCAACTATCATTCATAAATCACCTTCAAATCCAAAAGTCTCCAGCGACCAAACACAAATTTTCTCAAGCAATAGTCTCACTAATCAACAGCCCAATAATCAAAATAACTCTCTTCAAAATTCTACTCAAATCACAGCTAACTACGAAAAAACTCTCCACTCTGATCTCAGCCCAACTAAACAGAAATCAGCTAACCAACAATCAAAGCGAATGCTCTCTAATAAGCAAACCACTCTCCACTCAAATAATAGCTCAGAGGATGAATGCTATAACCATGCTAGTACTTCTCTCGGAGATACCACCGTAAACTTAAATAGTGCAGCGTCACTCAATAAAGCACAAAAATACTCAACTACTCATAATATGAATAACAACTTTACCAATGATGACAGTTTTTCGGCAATTGTTTTCTCTCCACCTGCATCAATTAACAGAGTTCTTTCTCTTACACAATTACAGAAAATGTCTGATGATTCGGACAGTTAATGCTCCTTAGTTTTCCGTATATATCAATATAATAATTACTTTCAGCTTCTAATTTCAGCCATTAAATATGTTAACTTTTTTACAATGGAATATAATTGGTTTATTTAATAATTATCATGAGCTTCAGTTACTCATTACTGAATTTAAACCAGATATTATTGCTCTGCAAGAGACCAATATTGGATATGGGAATACATTTTCAGCACCTTCTCCATACGTAGCATATTTCCACAATACGAATCAAACTAATATTCACGGAGTTGGTTTGCTGATTAAAAAAAACATTTGCCACAAACGTATTCAGATCGAATCTAACTTAAATATAATTGCCCTCCAAATCAAAGCTATGTTAACTTTCACAATGATCTCAGTTTATTTTCCGCCAAGCAGTGCTATTGATTTCCACGAGCTGAAAAGTATTTTGATTTCTCTACCTAAACCACTCATCTTTTGTGGGGATTTTAACGCGTGGAGCCCGCTTTGGGGCTCCCCTATCCAAAACCGTAGGGGCAAAAGCTTTGAGGAACTCATTTGTTCACTTGACTTATCTGTCCTAAATAATAAAACACCTACGCACTTCTCTACACACAAAACATTTACTCATGTAGATGTTTCATTATCATCAACGAATATTTACCCACTCTCTTCTTGGAAAGTCTTGGATGATCTCTGTGGCAGTGATCATTATCCAATAATTTTTTACTTAAATTGTAACAAAGCAAATATGATCAAGCATTCTCCCAAATTCTTAACTGAAAAGGCCAATTGGGAAAAGTACCATAACTTATGTGAGAAAATTAATAACCTTTATCCCGCCAGCAACAACATCAACAAGGAAGCCGCCCAAGTTAAAAAGGTTATCCTTACTGCAGCTTCTTTATCTATACCCCAAAGCAGGCCATATTTCTCGAAAAAATGTGTCCTTTGGTGGAATAAAGAAATCGCTGAATTGCGAGCCATAAAGCAATCTGCCTGGTATATCTACAAACGTGTACGATCTAACCAAAACCTTCTGTCTTATAAAGCAGCAAACGCCAAATTCAAGTTAGCGGCAAAAAAGGCAAAAAAAGAAGCCTTTAGCAATATTACTAGCTCTATTAATCCTACAACTTCACCCAAAGAAATATGGAAAAACCTTAAAAAGTTATCGGGGTCTTACAGTATTTCCAATTTTCCCCACCTTGTGGCAGGCAATAACCCCTCACCATCTGCTAAGGAAGCTGCAAATTTGTTTGCTAAGGACTGGTCTAGTTATTCAAACGATAAAAATTTTTCTCAAACTTTTGTAGCTGACAAAACTCGCCTGTTAAGCGAAATATATTTTCCCCCTCCTAATCTCCTTCTATCTGCAAAAGAAATTGATAATCCAATCACGAAGGAGGAATTTAACAATTTCGTTAACAGGGTTAAGGGCTCCTCTCCAGGACACGACCGCATTACTTACGTAATGATCAAAAATCTCCCCGATTCATTTAAAATGAGACTGATAAACCTATATAACAGCATTTTTTCATCTGGTATTTTTCCTCAAAGTTGGAAGTGCGCTTTTGTATCTCCCATCCACAAGCCAAACAAACCAGCGGATAATATATCAAGTTTTCGGCCCATATCCCTACTCGTATGTAATAGTAAAGTTCTGGAGAAAATAATTGCCCACAGGTTGATGTGGTTTGCTTCTAGAAACAAATTGTTAAGCTCTACTCAAGTTGGGTTTAAAAGCGGTCATAGTACCATCGATTCCCTATTAACTTTCGATCATTTCTGTTCGAATGCTTTATCCAGTAAAAAACACATCACAGCTCTTTCCCTTGACTTCCAAAAGGCTTTTGACCGCATTGGAGCACACGTAGTTTTAAGGCAACTAAGAAAGTGGAAAGTGGGTGGCAGAATGTATAACTTTGTCAAAAACTTTCTAACGAATAGAAAATTTATAGTCAGAGTAAATGGCGTTTCATCCGAGATATATGACTTGCAAAATGGGATTCCTCAAGGTTCTCCTCTTTCGGTAGTGTTATTTATTATTGCATTTGACGAAATAAGTCAAATTATAGATAAGTACAAAGTAAGTTACGGGATTTATGCTAATGACGTTTTAATATATACTAAAGAGGACAGCCTTGAAACGGTTCAGGCGATTTTTTGTAAAGTTCTTAATGACATTACTGTCTGGTCGGCTCAGTCAGGAGCGATTATATCATATGAGAAGTGCAATACTTTGCATATCTGTCGGAAAAAATGCTGCCCAAATATAAAACTATGTCATAACAATTTGTATGTAAGCAATGTCAGCAGTTTCAAAATATTAGGCGTTTGATTTGATTGTAAATACACTTTTAGGTTTCACTGTAATTATATTAGAAATAAACTTATCAAACGCCTCAATATTATAAAATATTTTTCGTCTAAAAAATCATTTGTTCATACTACTACACTTTGTAATATTGTTAAAGCATTATTTTTAACTGTAATTGACTACGCGCTGCCAATCTATGGAACCTGTGCCAAAAGCAACTTAAATCTTCTCTGTGCTCCATATTACGCAGCGGTGCGGAAAAGCTTACGGGCCTTCACCACTACCCCCGTCGACAACATGCTAACTGAATCTGGACTCCCTAGCATAAATGAGAGAATCGAATACATGACTGCAAGCCTCATATACAAAATTTTATGCTGCAATAACAGCCACCTCTTTGACGAAATACTTAAAGCTTCCAATCGAAAGTATCTTCCAAAGCGGCTCTCAGCGATACACCGTGTACTGATCACTGCCAAGAAATTAAATGTATCAGTTA
This sequence comes from Bactrocera correcta, assembly GCA_027475135.1. Lineage (NCBI taxonomy): Eukaryota > Metazoa > Arthropoda > Insecta > Diptera > Tephritidae > Bactrocera > Bactrocera correcta. The sequence continues at coordinate 13,509 of JAPZAG010001756.1, forward strand.
AACCAACTCGGAAAGTGTACCCAAACTACCCGCCTTGGCTGCTGTCAGACTTATCAATTGAAACCCGTTTACAAACATTTCAGAAGCAAAACACCTGTCCACAACTTTACGCGCAAAATTTTCTGAAATATAAAGCTGAGCTAAGTCAAAAAGCATTCAACTTTATGTTTACCGATGGTTCGAAAACCAAATTTTCAACCTCATTTTCAGTAGTCTCTGAAAACCTTGATGTTTTAAGAAAAGGTATCCTGCCTAATCATTGCTCCATCTACACCAGTGAAATCTTTGCTATCTATCAAGCCGCCTTAATTGCATCGAAAACCAAGGGCAATTTCTGCATTTGTACTGACAGTCGGTCTGCCATTGATGCCCTCTGGAAATTCAAAAAGGACAGCGTCCTAGTAACCCACACCAAGGATTTGCTAATTAAACACAAAAACAAAATTAAATTGATGTGGATTCCTGGCCATTGTGGCATCCAAGGCAATGAACTAGCTGACTCTGTTGCGAAGAGTCTTCACAATAACCCAGCTATCTGTTTTGACACTTTTGAAAAGGCCGATTTGTCGAGACATGTACGGCAGTATATTAACAATAAATCCTTACTAAAGTGGAAAGAATATGTTCACCATTATGCAGATATCAATCCAACAAAAATTAGGCCTACTTTTCCTTCCGATGCTAAACAGTCAGACATTCTCGTTTTCACAAGACTTCGTTTGGGCCACACGCAGATCACTCACGGACATCTTCTTAGTCATGGAGTATCATTATGCAACGTTTGCGGGGCAATGAGCACATCTGTGAAGCATATCTTGGACATCTGCCCTCGTTTTTCTATTCAAAGGCAACGAATTTTTGGCTTGACTGTTCCATCACAACTTCTTTCCGACACTACAACACTTAACATAAGCAAGATATCTAGTTTTATAGCCTCATGCAACCTATCTCATTTAATTTAGTTAACCTTAAGTATAATATTTGTAATCCATAAACGAAATGTAAATTAGTATTTATTTTGTAAAACCAGCTGATGGCCTCGAGCTAGTGCTGTTTTTTTTTCTTTATTTCCTGTATATTTATTGTGCATGAAATAAATATCTATCTATCTATCTATCTTGTATATATACATTAAGCAATCGATTTCGAAATGTTTCAAATAACTGGTGTAACATATCTAAGTTAATAAACCTTCTTTAACGAACTGAAGTTAACATAAAGCCATAATGGTATAACGGCAGTGCATTTAGAAGAATTCCGTAAGCTTATATTTAGGTAGAAAGTCGATTTTCTTGTATATATGCATTAAGCAATCGATTTCGAAAATCTTCAAATCATTAGTTTAACATATTTAAGTTAATAAAGCTTCTTTAACGCATTGAAGTTAACACAAAGCCATGGCGGCATAACGGCAGTTCATGTGGAAGAATTCCGTAATCTTATATTTAGGTATAAAGCCGATTTCCTTGTATATACACATTCAGCAATCGATATCGAAAGCCTCAAATCATTAGTTTAACATATTTAAGTTAATTAACCCCCATTATCTTACTGAAGTCTACAAACGCCTTAACGGCATAACGGCAATGCATGTAGAAGAACTCCGTTATCATATATTTAGGTATAAAGTCGATTTTCTTGTATATACACATTGAGCAATCGATATCGAAATGCCTGAAATCATAAGTTTAACATATTAAAGTTTATTAACCCTCTTTATCTTTGAAGTCTACAAACGCCTTAACGGCATAACGGCAAAGCATTAAGAAGAATGACATAATCTTATATTTAGGTATAAAGTCGATTTTCTTGTATATACACATTTAGCAATCGATATCGAAATGCCTCAAATCATTAGTTTAACATATTTAAGTTAATTAACCTTCTTTATCTTTTCTGAAGTCTACAAACGCCTTAACGGCATAACGGCAAAGCATTTAGAAAAATTACGTTATCTTATATTTAGGTATAAAGTCGATTTTCTTGTATATACACTGATTTAGCAATCGATATCGAAATGCTTCAAATCGATAGTTTGACATATTTAAGTAAATTAACCCCCTTTATCTTACTGAAGTCTACAAACGCCTTAACGGCATAACGGCAGTGCATTTAGAAGAATTCCGTTATCATATATTTAGGTATAAAGCCGATTTTGTTGTATATACACATTTAGCAATCGATATCGAAATGCTTTAAATCATTAGTTTAACATTTTTAAGTTAATTAACCTTCGTTAACATATTGAAGTTGATATAAAGCCATGGCGGCATAACGACAGTACATTTGGAAGAATTCCGTAATCTTATATTTAGGTATAAAGTTGATTTTCTTATATATATGCATTAAGCAATCGATTTCGAAATGCCTCAAATAACTGGTGTAACATATCTAAGTTAATAAACCTTCTTTACCGAACTGAAGTTAACATAAAGCCATAACGGCATAACGGCAGTGCATTTACAAGAATTCCGTAAGCTTATATTTAGGTATAAAGTCGATTTTGTTGTATATACACATTTAGCAATCGATATCGAAATGCTTCAAATCATTAGTTTAACATATTTAAGTTAATAAACCTTCTTTAGCGAACTGAAGTTGGCATAAATCCATGGCGGCATAACGGTAATGCATTTAAAATAATTCCGTAATCTTATATTTGGGTAAGAAGTCGATTTTCTTGTATATACGCATTTAGCAATCGATATCGAAATGCTTAAAATCATTAGCTTAACATATTTAAGTTAATTAACCTTTTTTATCTTACTGAAGTTTACATAAAGCCATAACGGTATAACGGCAGTGCATTTGGGAGAATTTCGTAATCTTATATTTAGGTATAAAGTCGATTTTGTTGTATATACACATTTAGCAATCGATATCGAAATGCCTCAAATCATTAGTTTAACATATTTAACCTAATTAACCCTCTTTATCTTACTAAAGTCTACAAAAGCCTTAACGGCGTAACGGCAGTGCATTTGGAAGAATTCCGTAAACTTATATTTAGGTATAAAGTCGATTTTCTTGTATATACTCATTTAGCAATCGATATCGAAATGCTTCAAATCATTAGTTTAACATATTTAAGTTAATTAACCTTCGTTAACATATTGAAGTTGATATAAATCCATGGCGGCATAACGGTAATGCATTTAGAATAATTCCGTAATCTTATATTTGGGTAAGAAGTCGATTTTCTTGTATATACGCATTTAGCAATCGATATCGAAATGCTTAAAATCATTAGCTTAACATATTTAAGTTAATTAACCTTCTTTATCTTACTGAAGTTTACATAAAGCCATAACGGTACAAGGGCAGTGCATTTGGGAGAATTTCGTAATCTTATATTTAGGTATAAAGTCGATTTTGTTGTATATACACATTTAGCAATCGATATCGAAATGCCTCAAATCATTAGTTTAACATATTTAAGTTAATTAACCTTCTTTAACATATTGAAGTCTATATAAGGCCATGGCGGCATAACGACAGTACATTTGGAATAATTCCGTAATCTTATATTTAAGTAGAAAGTCGATTTTCTTGTATATATGCATTAAGCAATCGATTTCGAAAATCTTCAAATCATTAGTTTAACATATTTAAGTTAATAAAGCTTCTTTAACGCACTGAAGTTAACACAAAGCCATGGCGGCATAACGGCAGTTCATGTGGAAGAATTCCGTAATCTTATATTTAGGTATAAAGTCGATTTCCTTGTATATACACATTTAGCAATCGAAATCGAAAAGCTTCAAATTATTAGTTTAACATATTTATGTCAATTAACCCCCTTTATCTTATTGAAGTCTACAAACGCATTAACGGCATAACGGCAATGCATGTAGAAGAATTCCGTTATCATATATTTAGGTATAAAGTCGATTTTGTTGTATATACACATTTAGCAATCGATATGGAAATGCCTCAAATCATTAGTTTAACATATTTAAGTTAATAAAGCTTCTTTAACGCACTGAAGTTAACATAAAGCCATAACGGCATAACGGCAGTGCATTTAGAAGAATTCCGTATTCTTATATTTAGGTATAAAGTCGATTTTGTTGTGTATCTGCATTTAGCAATCGATTTCGAAAATCTTCAAATCATTAGTTTAATATATTTAAGTTAATAAAGCTTCTTTAACGCACTGAAGTTAACACAAAGCCATGGCGGCATAACGGCAGTTCTTGTGGAAGAATTCCGTAATCTTATATTTAGGTATAAAGTCGATTTCCTTGTATATACACATTTAGCAATCGATATCGAAATGCTTCAAATTATTAGTTTAACATATTTATGTCAATTAACCCCCTTTATCTTATTGAAGTCTACAAACGCATTAACGGCATAACGGCAATGCATGTAGAAGAATTCCGTTATCATATATTTAGGTATAAAGTCGATTTTCTTGTATATACACATTTAGCAATCGATATGGAAATGCCTCAAATCATTAGTTTAACATATTTAAGTTAATTAACCTTCTTTAACATATTGAAGTTGATATAAAGCCATGGCGGCATAACGACAGTACATTTGGAATAATTCCGTAATCTTATATTTAGGTATAAAGTCGATTTTCTTGTACATATGCATTAAGCAATGGATTTCGAAATGCCTCAAATAACTGGTGTAACATATCTAAGTTAAAAACCTTCTTTAGCGAACTGAAGTTAACATAAACCCATAACGGCATAACGACAGGGCATTTGGAAGAATTCCGAAAGCTTATATTTAGGTAGAAAGTCGATTTTCTTGTATATATGCATTAAGCAATCGATTTCGAAAATCTTCAAATCATTAGTTTAACATATTTAAGTTAATAAAGCTTCTTTAACGCATTGAAGTTAACACAAAGCCATGGCGGCATAACGGCAGTTCATGTGGAAGAATTCCGTAATCTTATATTTAGGTATAAAGTAGATTTTCTTGTATATACACATTTAGCAATCGATATCGAAATGCCTCAAATCATTAGTTTAACATATTTAAGTTAATTAACCTTCTACAAACGCCTTAACGGCATAACGGCAAAGCATTTAGAAAAATTACGTTATCTTATATTTAGGTATAAAGTCGATTTTCTTGTATATACTGATTTAGCAATCGATATCGAAATGCTTCAAATCGATAGTTTGACATATTTAAGTTAACAAACCTACTTTAACGCACTGAAGTTAACACAAAGCCATGGCGGCATAACGGCAGTGTATGTAGAAGAAATCCGTAATCTTATATTTAGGCATAAATTCGATTTTTTTGTATATACACATTTAGCAATCGATATATAAATGCTTCAAATCATTAGTTTAACATATTTAAGTTAATTAACCTTTTTTAACGTATTGAAGTTGATATAAAGCCATGGTGGCATAACGACAGTACATTTGGAAGAATTCCGTAATCTTATATTTAGGTATAAAGTCGATTTTCTTGTATATCTGCATTTAGCAATCGATTTCGAAAATCTTCAAATCATTAGTTTAATATATTTAAGTTAATAAAGCTTCTTTAACGCACTGAAGTTAACACAAAGCCATGGCGGCATAACGGCAGTTCTTGTGGAAGAATTCCGTAATCTTATATTTAGGTATAAAGTCGATTTCCTTGTATATACACATTTAGCAATCGATATCGAAATGCTTCAAATTATTAGTTTAACATATTTATGTCAATTAACCCCCTTTATCTTATTGAAGTCTACAAACGCATTAACGGCATAACGGCAATGCATGTAGAAGAATTCCGTTATCATATATTTAGGTATAAAGTCGATTTTCTTGTATATACACATTTAGCAATCGATATGGAAATGCCTCAAATCATTAGTTTAACATATTTAAGTTAATTAACCTTCTTAAACATATTGAAGTTGATATAAAGCCATGGCGGCATAACGACAGTACATTTGGAAGAATTCCGTAATCTTATATATAGGTATAAAGTCGATTTTCTTGTATATACTGATTTAGCAATCGATATGGAAATGCCTCAAATCATTAGTTTAACATATTAAAGTTAATAAACCTTCTTTAACATATTGAAGTTGATATAAAGCCATGGCGGCATAACGACAGTACATTTGGAAGAATTCCGTAATCTTATATTTAGGTATAAAGTCGATTTTCTTGTATATATGCATTAAGCAATCGATTTCGAAATGCTTCAAATCATTAGTTTAACATATTTAAGTTAATAAACCTTCTTTACGACTGAAGTTAACAAAAGCCATAACGGCATAACGGCAGTGCATTGGAAGAATTCCGTAATCTTATATTTAGGTATAAAGTCGATTTTCTTGTATATACACATTTAGCAATCGATATCGAAATGCTTCAAATCATTAGTTTAACATATTTAAGTTAATTAACCTCTTTATCTTACTGAAGTCTACAAACGCCTTAACGGCATAACGGCAAAGCATTTAGAAGAATTACGTTATCTTATATTTAGGTATAAAGTCGATTTTCTTGTATATACTGATTTAGCAATCGATATCGAAATGCTTCAAATCATTAGTTTAACATATTTAAGTTAATTAACCTTCTTTATCTTACTGAAGTCTACAAACGCCTTAACGGCATAACGGCAAAGCATTTAGAAGAATTACGTAATCTTATATTTAGGTATAAAGTCGATTTTTTTGTATATACACATTTAGCAATCGATATCGAAATGCTTCAAATCATTAGTTTAACATATTTAAGTTAATTAACCTCTTTAACGTACTGAAGTTACAAAAGCCATGGCGGCATAACGGCAGTGCATTTAGAAGAATTCCGTTATCTTATATTTAGGTATAAAGTCGATTTTCTTGTATATACACATTTAGCAATCGATATCGAAAATGCTTCAAATCATTAGTTTAATATATTTAAGTTAATTAACCTTCTTTAACGTACTGAAGTTAACACAAAGCCATGGCGGCATAACGGCAAAGCATTTGGAAGAATTCCGTAATCTTATATTTAGGTATAAAGTCGATTTCTTGTATATACACATTTAGCAATCGATATCGAAATGCTTCAAATCATTAGTTTAACATATTTAAGTTAATTAACCTCCTTTAACGTATTGAAGTTAACAAAGCCATACGGCATAACGGCAATGCATGTAGAAGAATTCCGTTATCTTATATTTAGGTATAAATTCGATTTTCTTGTATATACACATTTAGCAATCGATATAGAAATGCTTCAAATCATTAGTTTAACATATTTAAGTTAATTAACCTTCTTTAACGTATGAAGTTGATATAAAGCCATGGCGGCATAACGACAGTACATTTGGAAGAATTCCGTAATCTTATATTAGGTATAAAGTCGATTTTCTTGTATATACCATTTAGCAATCGATATCGAAATGCCTCAAATCATTAGTTTAACATATTTAAGTTAATTAACCTTCTTTAACTATTGAAGTTGATATAAAGCCATGGCGGCATAACGACAGTACATTTGGAAGAATTCCGTAATCTTATATTTAGGTATAAAGTCGATTTTCTTGTATATACTCATTTAGCAATCGATATCGAAATGCCTCAAATCATTAGTTAACATATTTAAGTTAATAAACCTTCTTTACGAACTGAAGTTGCATAAAGCCATGGCGGCATAACGACAGTGCATTTGGAAGAATTCCGTAATCTTATATTTAGGTATAAAGTCGATTTTCTTGTATATACTGCATTTAGCAATCGATATCGAAATGCTTCAAATCATTAGTTTAACATATTTAAGTTAATTAACCTTCTTTATCTTACTGAAGTTACATAAAGCCTTAACGTTAACGGCAGTGCATTTAGAAGAATTCGTAATCTTATATTTAGGTATAAAGTCGATTTTGTTGTATATACCATTTAGCAATCGATATCGAAATGCTTCAAATCATTAGTTTAACATATTTAAGTTAATTAACCTTCTTTACATACTGAAGTTGACATAAGCCATAACGGCATAACGCAAACATTTGGAAGAATTCCGTAATCTTATATTTAGGCATAAAGTCGATTTTGTTGTATATACACATTTAGCAATCGATATCGAAATGCTTCAAATCATTAGTTTAACATATTAAGTTAATTAACCTTCTTTAACTTACTGAAGTTAACAAAGATGCGGCATAACGGCAGTGCATTAGAAGAATTCCGTAACTTATAATTTAGGTATAAAGTCGATTTTCTTGTATATACGCATTTAGCAATCGATATCGAAATGCTTCAAATCATTAGTTTAACATATTTAAGTTAATTAACCTCTTTATCTTACTGAAGTCTACAAACGCCTTAACGGCATAACGGCAAAGCATTTAGAAGAATTACGTATCTTATATTTAGGTATAAAGTCGATTTTCTTGTATATACACATTTAGCAATCGATATCGAAATGCTTCAAATCATTAGTTTACATATTTAAGTTAATTAACCTCTTTAACTACTGAAGTTACAAAAGCCATGGCGGCATAACGGCAGTGCATTTGGAAGAATTCCGTATCTTATATTTAGGTATAAAGTCGATTTTCTTGTATATACACATTTAGCAATCGATATCGAAATGCTTCAAATCATTAGTTTAACATATTTAAGTTAATTAACCCTCTTTATCTTACTGAAGTCTACAAACGGCTTAACGGCATAACGGCAGAAGCATTTGGAAGAATTCCGTAATCTTATATTTAGGTATAAAGTCGATTTTCTTGTATATACACATTTAGCAATCGATATCGAAATGCTCAAATCATTAGTTTAACATATTTAAGTTAATTAACCTCTTTAACTATTGAGGTTGATATAAAGCCAGGCTGGCATAACGACAGTACATTTGGAAGAATTCCGTAATCTTATATTTAGGTATAAAGTCGATTTTCTTGTATATACTCATTTAGCAATCGATATCGAAATGCTTCAAATCATTAGTTTAACATATTTAAGTTAATAAACCTTCTTTAACGAACTGAAGTTGCATAAACCGGCTAACGGCATAACGGCAGTGCATTTAGAAGAATTCCGTAATCTTATATTTAGGTATAAAGTCGATTTTCTTGTATATACGCATTTAGCAATCGATATCGAAATGCTTCAAATCATTAGTTTAACATATTTAAGTTAATTAACCTTCTTTAACATACTGAAGTTTACATAAAGCCATAACGGCATAACGGCAGTGCATTTGGAAGAATTCCGTAATCTTATATTTAGGTATAAAGTCGATTTTGTTGTATATACACATTTAGCAATCGATATCGAAATGCCTCAAATCATTAGTTAACATATTTAAGTTAATTAACCTTCTTTAACATACTGAAGTTATATAAGGCCATAACGGCATAACGGACAGTCATTTAGAAGAATTCCGTAATCTTATATTTAGGTATAAAGTCGATTTTCTTGTATATATGCATTAAGCAATCGATTTCGAAATGCTTCAAATACTAGTGTAACATATCTAAGTTAATAAACCTTCTTTAACGAACTAAAGTTAACATAAAGCCTACGGCATAACGGCAGTGCATTTAGAAGAATTCCGTAATCTTATATTTAGGTATAAAGTCGATTTTGTTGTATATACGCATTTAGCAATCGATATCGAAATGCTTCAAATCATTAGTTTAACATATTTAAGTTAATTAAACCTCCTTTACGAACTGAAGTTACATAAAGCCTAACGGCATAACGGCATGCATTTAGAAGAATTCCGTAATCTTATATTTAGGATAAAGTCGATTTTCTTGTATATACTCATTAAGCAATCGATATCGAAATGCTTCAAATCATTAGTTTAACATATTTAAGTTAATTAACCTTCTTTACTATTAAGTCTACAAAAGCCATGGCGGCATAACGGCAGTGCATTTGAAGAATTCCGTAATCTTATATTTAGGTATAAAGTCGATTTTCTTGTATATATGATTTAGCAATCGATATCGAAATGCTTCAAATCATTTGTTTAACATATTTAAGTTAATTAACCCTCTTTATCTTACTGAAGTCTACAAACGCCTTAACGGCATAACGGCAAGCATTAGAAGAATTCCGTAATCTTATATTTAGGTATAAAGTCGATTTTCTTGTATATACACATTTAGCAATCGATATCGAAATGCTTCAAATCATTAGTTTAACATATTTAAGTTAATTAACCCTCTTTATCTTACTGAAGTCTACAAACGGCTTAACGGCATAACGGCAGTGCATTTGAAGAATTCCGTAATCTTATATTTAGGTATAAAGTCGATTTTCTTGTATATACACATTTAGCAATCGATATCGAAATGACTCAAATCATTAGTTTAACATATTTAAGTTAATTAACCCCCTTTATCTTACTGAAGTCTACAAACGCCTTAACGGCATAACGGCAGTGCATTTAGAAGAATTCCGTATTCTTATATTTAGGTATAAAGTCGATTTTCTTGTATATACACATTTAGCAATCGATATCGAAATACTCAAATCATTAGTTTAACATATTTAAGTAATTAACCTCTTTATCTTACTGAAGTCTACAAAAGCCTTAACGGCTAACGCAGTGCATTTGGAAGAATTCCGTAATCTTATATTTAGGTATAAAGTCGATTTTCTTGTATATACTCATTTAGCAATCGATATCGAAATGCCTCAAATCATTAGTTAACATATTAAGTTAATTAACCCTCTTTATCTTACTGAAGTCTACAAACGCCTAACGGCATAACGGCAATGCATTTAGAAGAATTACGTAATCTTATATTTAGGTATAAAGTCGATTTTCTTGTATATATCATTAAGCAATCGATATCGAAATGCTTCAAATCATTAGTTTAACATATTAAGTTAATTAAACCTCTTTATCTACTAAAGTCTACAAAAGCCATTAACGGCATAACGGCAGTGCATTTGGAAGAATTCCGTAATCTTATATTTAGGTATAAAGTCATTTTGTTGTATATACACATTTAGCAATCGATATCGAAATGCCTCAAATCATTAGTTTAACATATTTAAGTTAATTAACCCTCTTTATCTTACTGAAGTCTACAAACGCCTTAACGGCATAACGGCAAAGCATTTAGAAGAATTACGTAATCTTATATTTAGGTATAAAGTCGATTTTCTTGTATATACTCATTTAGCAATCGATATCGAAATGCTTCAAATCATTAGTTTAACATATTTAAGTTAATTAACCCTCTTTATCGTACTAAAGTCTACAAAAGCCTTATCGGCATAACGGCAGTGCATTTAGAAGAATTACGTAATCTTATATTTAGGTATAAAGTCGATTTTCTTGTATATACTCATTTAGCAATCGATATCGAAATGCTTCAAATCATTAGTTTAACGTAGTTAAGTTAATTCACCCTCTTTATCCTACTGAAGTCTACAAACGCCTTAACGGCATAACGGCAAAGCATTTAGAAGAATTACATAATCTTATATTTAGGTATAAAGTCCATTTTGTTGTATATATACATTTAGCAATCGATATCGAAATGCTTCAAATCATTAGTTTAACATATTTAAGCTAATTAACCCTCTTTATCTTACTAAAGTCTACAAAAGCCTTAACGGCGTAACGGCGGTGCATTTGGAAGAATTCCGTAATCTCATATTTAGGTATAAAGTCGATTTTCTTGTATATACTCATTTAGCAATCGATATCGAAATGCTTCAAATCATTAGTTTAACATATTTAAGTTAATTAACCCTCTTTATCTACTGAAGTTACAAAAGCCATAACGGCATAACGGCATGCATTTAGAAGAATTCCGTAATCTTATATTTAGGTATAAAGTCGATTTTCTTGTATATAACATTTAGCAATCGATATCGAAATGCTTCAAATCATTAGTTTAACATATTTAAGTTAATAAACCTTCTTTATCTACTGAGTTGGCATAAAGTCCATGGCGGCATAACGGCATGCATTTAGAATATTTCCGTAATCTTATATTTAGATATAAAGTCGATTTTCTTGTATATACGCATTTAGCAATCGATATCGAAATGCTTCAAATCATTAGTTTAACATATTTAAGTTAATAAATCTATTTTCCTTAGCATAACGCATCTTAGAAGTCCCTATCATAATTTGATATAAAGTCGATTTTCTTGTATATAACATTAAGCAATCGATTTCGAAATGCTTCTAATAACTGGTGTAACAGTATTTAAGTTAATAAACTTTTTTAGCTCTGTATAAAGTCGATTTTCTTGTATATAGCATTAAGCAATCGATTCGAAATGCTTCAAATCATTAGTTTAACATATTTAAGTTAATAAACCTTCTTTATCGAACTGCAGTTGGCATTAATCCATGGCGGCATAACGGTAATGCATTTAGAATAATTCCGTAATCTTATATTTAGGTAAGAAGTCGATTTTCTTGTATATACGCATTTAGCAATCGATATCGAAATGCTTAAAATCATTAGCTTAACATATTTAAGTTAATTAACCCTCTTTATCTTACTGAAGTTTACATAAAGCCATGGCGGCATAACGGCAGTGCATTTGGGAAAAATTTCGCAATCTTATATTTAGGTATAAAGTCGATTTTGTTGTATATACACATTTAGCAATCGATATCGAAATGCCTCAAATCATTAGTTTAACATATTTAAGTTAATTAACCTTCTTTAACATATTGAAGTTGATATAAGGCCATGGCGGCATGACGACAGTACATTTGGAAGAATTCCGTAATCTTATATTTAAGCATAAAGTCGATTTTCTTGTATATAGCATTTAGCAATCGATTCAAAAAGTTCAAATATTGTTTACATATTTAAGTTTAAAAAACCTTCTTTACGAACTGAAGTTACATAAAGTCATAACGGCATGCATTTGGGAAAAATCCGTATCTATATTAAGATAAGTCGATTTTTTGTATATACACATTTAGTAATCGAAAA
>JAPZAG010001758.1:0-26402 GCA_027475135.1 Bactrocera correcta
CAATTAGCAATCGATATCAAAATGCTTCAAATCATTAGTTTGACATATTTAAGTTTATAAACCTCCTTTAGCGAACTGAAGTTGACATAAAGTCATAACGGCACTGCATTTGGAAGAATTCCGTAGTCTTATATGTAGGCATAAAGTCGATTTTCTTGTATATACACATTTAGCAATCGATATCGAAATGCCTCAAATCATTAGTTTAACATATTTAAGTTAATTAACCTTCTTTAACATATTGAAGTTGATATAAAGCCATGGCGGTATAACGACAGTACATTTGGAATAATTCCGTAATCTTATATTTAGGTATAAAGTCGATTTTCTTGTATATATGCATTAAGCAATCGATTTCGAAATGTTTCAAATAACTGGTGTAACATATCTAAGTTAATAAACCTTCTTTAACGAACTGAAGTTAACGTAATGCCATAACGGTATAACGGCAGTGCATTTAGAAGAATTCCGTAAGCTTATATTTAGGTAGAAAGTCGATTTTCTTGTTTATATGCATTAAGCAATCGATTTCAAAAATCTTCAAATCATTAGTTTAACATATTTATGTTATTAAAGCTTCTTTAACGCACTGAAGTTAACACAAAGCCATGGCGGCATAACGGCAGTTCATGTGGAAGAATTCCGTAATCTTATATTTAGGTATAAAGTCGATTTCCTTGTATATACACATTTAGCAATCTATATCGAAATGCCTGAAATCATTAGTTTAACATATTTAAGTTAACTAACCTTCTTTAACATACTGAAGTTCATATAAAGATATGGCGGCATAACGACAGTGCATTTGGAAGAATTCCGTAAGCTTATATTTAGGTAGAAAGTCGATTTTCTTGTTTATATGCATTAAGCAATCGATTTCGAAAATCTTCAAATCATTAGTTTAACATATTTAAGTTAATAAACCTTCTTTAACGAACTGAAGTTAACGTAAAGCCATAACGGTATAACGGCAGTGCATTTAGAAGAATTCCGTAATCTTATATTTAGGTATAAAGTCGATTTTCTTGTATATACTGATTTAGCAATCGATATCGAAATGCTTCAAATCATTAGTTTAACATATTTAAGTTAATTAACCCTCTTTATCTTACTGAAGTCTACAAACGGCTTAACGGCATAACGGCAAAGCATTTAGAAGAATTACGTAATCTTATATTTAGCTATAAAGTCGATTTTGTTGTATATATACATTTAGCAATCGATATCGAAATGCTTCAAATTATTAGTTTAACATATTGAAGTTTATTAACCCTCTTTATCTTTGAAGTCTACAAACGCCTTAACGGCATAACGGCAAAGCATTAAGAAGAATTACATAATCTTATATTTAGGTATAAAGTCGATTTTTTTGTATATACACATTTAGCAATAGATATCGAAATGCTTCAAATCATTAGTTTAACATATCTAAGCTAATTAACCCTCTTTATCTTACTGAAGTCTACAAAAGACTTAGCGGCATAACCGCAGTGCATTCAGAAGAATTCCGTTATCATATATTTAGGTATAAAGTCGATTTTCTTGTATATACACATTTAGCAATCGATACCGAAATGCCTCAAATCATTAGTTTAACATATTTAAGTTAATTAACCTTTTTTAACGTATTGAAAATGATATAAAGCCAGGGTGGCATAACGACAGTACATTTGGAAGAATTCCGTTTTCTTATATTTAGGTATAAAGTCGATTTTGTTGTATATACACATTTAGCAATCGATATTGAAATGCCTCAAATCATTAGTTTAACATATCTAAGCTAATTAACCTTCTTTATCTTACTGAAGTCTACAAACGCCTTAAAGGCATAACGGCAAAGCATTTAGAAAAATTACGTTATCTTATATTTAGGTATAAAGTCGATTTTCTTGTATATACTGATTTAGCAATCGATATCGAAATGCTTCAAATCGATAGTTTGACATATTTAAGTTAACAAACCTACTTTAACGCACTGAAGTTAACACAAAGCCATGGCGGCATAACGGCAGTACATTTGGAAGAATTCCGTAATCTTATATTTAGGTATAAAGTCGATTTTCTTGTATATACACATTTAGCTATCGATATCGAAATGCTTCAAATCATTAGTTTAACATATCAAGTTCATAAACATTTTTTAGCATACAGAAGTCTACATAAAGCCTTAACGATATAACGGCAGTACATTTGGAAGAATTCCGTAATCTTATATTTAGGTATAAAGTCGATTTTCTTGTATATATGCATTAAGCAAACGATATCGAAATGTTTTAAATAACTGGTGTAACATATCTAAGTTAATAAACCTTCTTTAACGAACTGAAGTTAAAATAAAGCCATTACGGCATAACGGCAGTGCATTTACAAGAATTCCGAAAGCTTATATTTAGGTATAAAGTCGATTTTGTTGTATATACGCATTAGCAATCGATATCAAAATGCTTCAAATCATTAGTTTGACATATTTAAGTTAATAAACCTCCTTTAGCGAACTGAAGTTGACATAAAGTCATAACGGCACTGCATTTGGAAGAATTCCGTAGTCTTATATGTAGGCATAAAGTCGATTTTCTTGTATATACACATTTAGCAATCGATATCGAGATGCCTCAAATCAGTAGTTTAACGTATTTAAGTTAATTAACCTTCTTTAACATACTGAAGTTCATATAAAGATATGGCGGCATAACGACAGTGCATTTGGAAGAATTCCGTAATCTTATATTTAGGTATAAAGTCGATTTTCTTGTATATATGCATTAAGCAATCGATATCGAAATGCTTCAAATAACTGGTTTAACATATTTAAGTTAATTTATCTTCTTTAACTAACTGACGTTAACGTAAAGCCATAACGGTATAACGGCAGTGCATTTGGAAGACATAAAGCCTTAACGGCATAACGGCAGTGCATTTTGTTGTATATACACATTTAGCAATCGATATCGAAATGCCTCAAATCATTAGTTTAACATATTTAAGTCAATTAACCTTCTTTAGCGAACTGAAGTTGACATAAAGCCATGGCGGCATAACGGTAGTGCATTTAGAATAATTCCGTAATCTTATATTTGGGTAAGAAGTCGACTTTCTTGTATATATGTACGCATTTAGCAATCGATAGCGAAATGCTTAAAATCATTAGTTTAACATATTTAAGTTAATTAACCTTCTTTATCTTACTGAAGTTTACATAAAGCCATAACGGTATAACGGCAGTGCGCTTGGGAGAATTTCGTAATCTTATATTTAGGTATAAAGTCGATTTTGTTGTATATACACATTTAGCAATCGATATCGAAATGCCTCAAATCATTAGTTTAACATATTTAAGTTAATTAACCTTCTTTAACATACTGAAGTTGATATAAGGCCATGGCGGCATAACGACAGTACATTTGGAAGAATTCCGTAATCTTATATTTAGGCATAAAGTCGATTTTCTTGTATATATGCATTAAGCAATCGATTTCGAAACGTTTCAAATAACTGGTGTAACATATCTAAGTTAATAAACCTTCTTTAACGAACTGAAGTTAACATAAAGCCATAACGGCATAACGGCAGTGCATTTAGAAGATTTCCGTAGGCTTATATTTAGGTATAAAGTCGATTTTGTTGTATATACGCATTTAGCAATCGATATCAAAATGCTTCAAATCATTAGTTTGACATATTTAAGTTTATAAACCTCCTTTAGCGAACTGAAGTTGACATAAAGTCATAACGGCACTGCATTTGGAAGAATTCCGTAGTCTTATATGTAGGCATAAAGTCGATTTTCTTGTATATACACATTTAGCAATCGATATCGAAATGCCTCAAATCATTAGTTTAACATATTTAAGTTAATTAACCTTCTTAAACATATTGAAGTTGATATAAAGCCATGGCGGTATAACGACAGTACATTTGGAATAATTCCGTAATCTTATATTTAGGTATAAAGTCGATTTTCTTGTATATATGCATTAAGCAATCGATTTCGAAATGTTTCAAATAACTGGTGTAACATATCTAAGTTAATAAACCTTCTTTAACGAACTGAAGTTAACGTAAAGCCATAACGGTATAACGGCAGTGCATTTAGAAGAATTCCGTAAGCTTATATTTAGGTAGAAAGTCGATTTTCTTGTTTATATGCATTAAGCAATCGATTTCAAAAATCTTCAAATCATTAGTTTAACATATTTATGTTATTAAAGCTTCTTTAACGCACTGAAGTTAACACAAAGCCATGGCGGCATAACGGCAGTTCATGTGGAAGAATTCCGTAATCTTATATTTAGGTATAAAGTCGATTTCCTTGTATATACACATTTAGCAATCTATATCGAAATGCCTGAAATCATTAGTTTAACATATTTAAGTTAACTCACCTTCTTTAACATACTGAAGTTCATATAAAGATATGGCGGCATAACGACAGTGCATTTGGAAGAATTCCGTAAGCTTATATTTAGGTAGAAAGTCGATTTTGTTGTATATACACATTAAGCAATCGATATCGAAATGCCTCAAATCATTAGTTCAACATATTTAAGTTAATTAATCTTCTTTAACATACTGAAGTTCATATAAAGATATGGCGGCATAATGACAGTGCATTTGGAAGAATTCCGTAATCTTATATTTAGGTATAAAGTCGATTTTCTTGTATATACTGATTTAGCAATCGATATCGAAATGCTTCAAATCATTAGTTTAACATATTTAAGTTAATTAACCCTCTTTATCTTACTGAAGTCTACAAACGGCTTAACGGCATAACGGCAAAGCATTTAGAAGAATTACGTAATCTTATATTTAGCTATAAAGTCGATCTTGTTGTATATATACATTTAGCAATCGATATCGAAATGCTTCAAATTATTAGTTTAACATATTGAAGTTTATTAACCCTCTTTATCTTTGAAGTCTACAAACGCCTTAACGGCATAACGGCAAAGCATTAAGAAGAATTCCGTTATCATATATATAGGTATAAAGTCGATTTTCTTGTATATACACATTTAGCAATCGATACCGAAATGCCTCAAATCATTAGTTTAACATATTTAAGTTAATTAACCTTTTTTAACGTATTGAAGTTGATATAAAGCCAGGGTGGCATAACGACAGTACATTTGGAAGAATTCCGTTTTCTTATATTTAGGTATAAAGTCGATTTTGTTGTATATACACATTTAGCAATCGATATTGAAATGCCTCAAATCATTAGTTTAACATATCTAAGCTAATTAACCTTCTTTATCTTACTGAAGTCTACAAACGCCTTAAAGGCATAACGGCAAAGCAATTAGAAAAATTACGTTATCTTATATTTAGGTATAAAGTCGATTTTCTTGTATATACTGATTTAGCAATCGATATCGAAATGCTTCAAATCGATAGTTTGACATATTTAAGTTAACAAACCTACTTTAAAGCACTGAAGTTAACACAAAGCCATGGCGGCATAACGGCAGTACATTTGGAAGAATTCCGTAATCTTATATTTAGGTATAAAGTCGATTTTCTTGTATATACACATTTAGCTATCGATATCGAAATGCTTCAAATCATTAGTTTAACATATCAAGTTCATAAACATTTTTTAGCATACTGAAGTCTACATAAAGCCTTAACGATATAACGGCAGTACATTTGGAAGAATTCCGTAATCTTATATTTAGGTATAAAGTCGATTTTCTTGTATATATGCATTAAGCAAACGATATCGAAATGTTTTAAATAACTGGTGTAACATATCTAAGTTAATAAACCTTCTTTAACGAACTGAAGTTAAAATAAAGCCATTACGGCATAACGGCAGTGCATTTAGAAGAATTCCGTAAGCTTATATTTAGGTAGAAAGTCGATTTTCTTGTATATATACATTAAGCAATCGATATCGAAATGCCTCAAATCATTAGTTTAACATATTTAAGTTAATTAACCTTCTTTAACATATTGAAGTTGATATAAAGCCATGGCGGCATAACGGCAGTTCATGTGGAAGAATTCCGTAATCTTATATTTAGGTATAAAGTCGATTTTCTTGTATATATACATTAAGCAATCGATATCGAAATGCCTCAAATCATTAGTTTAACATATTTAAGTTAATTAACCTTCTTTAACGTATTGAAGTTGATATAAAGCCAGGGTGGCAGAACGACAGTACATTTGGAAGAATTCCGTAATCTTATATTTAGGTATAAAGTCGATTTTCTTGTATATATACATTAAGCAATCGATATCGAAATGCCTCAAATCATTAGTTTAACATATTTAAGTTAATTAACCTTCTTTAACATATTGAAGTTGATATAAAGCCATGGCGGCATAACGACAGTTCATTTGGAATAATTCCGTTATCTTATATTTAGGTATAAAGTCGATTTTCTTGTATATATGCATTAAGCAATCGATTTCGAAATGTTTCAAATAACTGGTGTAAAATATCTAAGTTAATAAACCTTCTTTAACGAACTGAAGTTAACATAAAGCCATAACGGCATAACGGCAGTGCATTTAGAAGAATTCCGTAAGCTTATATTTAGGTAGAAAGTCGATTTTCTTGTATATATGCATTAAGCAATCGATTTCGAAAATCTTCAAATCATTAGTTTAACATATTTAAGTTAATAAAGCTTCTTTAACGCACTGAAGTTAACATAAAGCCATGGCGGCATAACGGCAGTTCATGTGGAAGAATTCCGTAATCTTATATTTAGGTATAAAGTCGATTTCCTTGTATGTACACATTTAGCAATCGATATCGAAATGCCTCAAATCATTAGTTTAATATATTTAAGTTAATTAACCCTCTTTATCTTACTGAAGTCTACAAACGGTTTAACGGCATAACGGCAAAGCATTTAGAAGAATTACGTAATCTTATATTTAGGTATAAAGTCGATTTTGTTGTATATACACATTTAGCAATCGATATCGAAATGCTTCAAATCATTAGTTTAACATATTAAAGTTTATTAACCCTCTTTATCTTACTGAAGTCTACAAAAGACTTAGCGGCATAACGGCAGTGCATTCAGAAGAATTCCGTTATCATATATTTAGGTATAGAGTCGATTTTCTTGTATATACACATTTAGCAATCGATATCGAAATGCCTCAAATCATTAGTTTAACATATTTAAGTTAATTAACCTTCTTTATCTTATTGAAGTTTACATAAAGCCGTAACGGTATAACGGCAGTGCATTTGGGAGAATTTCGTAATCTTATATTCAAGCATAAAGTCGATTTTGTTGTATATACACATTTAGCAATCGATATCAAAATGCTTCAAATCATTAGTTTGACATATTTAAGTTAATAAACCTCCTTTAGCGAACTGAAGTTGACATAAAGTCATAACGGCACTGCATTTGGAAGAATTCCGTAGTCTTATATAGAGGCATAAAGTCGATTTTCTTATATATACACATTTGGCAATCGATATCGAAATGCCTCAAATCATTAGTTTAATATATTTAAGTTAATTAACCCCCTTTATCTTACTGAAGCCTACAAACGCCTTAACGGCATAACGGCAATGCATGTAGAAGATTTCCGTTATCATATATTTAGGTATAAAGTCGATTTTCTTGTATATACACATTTAGCAATCGATATGGAAATGCCTCAAATCATTAGTTTAACATATTTAAGTTAATTAGCCTTCTTTAACGTAATGAAGGTGATATAAAGCCATGGCGGCATAACGACAGTGCATTTTGAAGAATTCCGTAATCTTATATTTAGGTATAAAGTCGATTTTCTTGTATATATGCATTTAGCAATCGATATCGAAATGCCTGAAATCATTAGTTTAACATATTTAAGTTAATTAACCTTCTTTAACATACTGAAGTTCATGTAAAGATATGGCGGCATAACGACAGTGCATTTGGAAGAATTCCGTAATCTTATATTTAGGTATAAAGTCGATTTTCTTGTATATAATGATTTAGAAATCGATATCGAAATGCTTCAAATCATTAGTTTAACATTTTTAAGTTTATTAACCCTCTTTATCTTACTGAAGTCTACAAACGGCTTAACGGCATAACGGCAAAGCATTTGGAAGAATTACGTAATCTTATATTTAGGTATAAAGTCGATTTTCTTGTATATACACATTTAGCAATCGATATCGAAATAATTCAAATCATTAGTTTAACATATTTAAGTTAATAAACCTTCTTTAACATGTTGAAGTTGATATAAAGCCATGGCGGCATAACGACAGTACATTTGGAAGAATTCCGTAATCTTATATTTAGGTATAAAGTCGATTTTCTTGTATATATACATTACGCAATCGATTTCGAAATGCTTCTAATAACTGGTGTAACATACCTAAGTTAATAAACATTCTTTAACGAACTGAAGTTAACATAAAGCCATAACGGCATAACGGCAGTGCATTTGGAAGAATTCCGTATTCTTATATTTAGGTATAAAGTCGATTTTGTTGTGTATACACATTTAGCAATCGATATCGAAATGCCTCAAATCATTAGTTTAACATATTTAGGTTAATTAACCCCCTTTATCTTACTGAAGTCTACAAACGCCTTAACGGCATAACGGCAAAGCATTTAGAAGAATTACGTAATCTTATATTTAGGTATAAAGTCGATTTTCTTGTATATACTCATTTAGCAATCGATATCGAAATGCTTCAAATCATTAGTTTAACATATTTAAGCTAATTAACCCTCTTTATCGTAATAAAGTCTACAAAAGCCTTATCGGCGTAACGGCAGTGCATGTAGAAGAATTCCGTAATCTTATATTTAGGTATAAAGTCGATTTTCTTGTATATACACATTAAGCAATCGATATCGAAATGCCTCAAATCATTAGTTTAACATATTTAAGTTAATTAACCCCCTTTATCTTACTGAAGTCTACAAACGCCTTAACGGCATAACGGCAGTGCATGTAGAAGAATTCCGTTATCATATATTTAGGTATAAAGTCGATTTTCTTGTACATACACATTTAGCAATCGATATCGAAATGCCTCAAATCATTAGTTTAACATATTTAAGTTAAATAACCTTCTTTAACATATTGAAGTTGATATAAAGCCATGGCGGCATAACGACAGTACATTTGGAAGAATTCCGTAATCTTATATTTAGGTATAAAGTCGATTTTCTTGTATATGTGCATTAAGCAATCGATTTCGAAATGCTTCAAATCATTAGTTTAACATATTTAAGCTAATTAACCCTCTTTATCGTACTAAAGTCTACAAAAGCCTTATCGGCGTAACGGCAGTGCATTTGGAAGAATTCCGTAATCTTATATTTAGGTATAAAGTCGATTTTCTTGTATATACTCATTTAGCAATCGATATCTAAATGCTTCAAATCATCAGTTAAACATATTTAAGTTAATAAACGTTCTTTAACGAACTGAAGTTGGCATAAATCCATGGCGGCATAAAGGCAGTGCATTTGGGAGAATTTCGTAATCTTATATTAAGGTATAAAGTCGATTTTGTTGTATATACACATTTAGCAATCGATATCGAAATGCTTCAAATCATTAGTTTAGCATACTTAAGTTAATTAACCATCTTTATCTTACTGAAGTATACAAACGGCATAACGGTGCTTGTAGAAGAAATCCGTAATCTTATATTTAGGTATAAATTCGATTTTTTTGTATATACACATTTAGGAATCGATATCTAAATGCTTCAACATATTTAAGTTAATTAACCTTTTTTAACGTATTGAAGTTGTTATAAAGCCATGGTGGCATAACGACAGTACATTTGGAAGAATTCCGTAATCTTATATTTAGGTATAAAGTCGATTTTCTTGTATATATGCATTAAGCAAACGATATCAAAATGCCTCAAATCATTAGTTTAACATATTTAAGTTAATTAACCCCCTTTATCTTACTGAAGTCTAGAAACGCCTTAACGGCATAACGGCAGTGCATTTAGAAGAATTACGTTATCTTATATTTAGGTATAAAGTCGATTTTCTTGTATATACTGATTTAGCAATCGATATCGAAATGCCTGAAATCATTAGTTTAACATATTTAAGTTAATTAACCTTCTTTAACATATTGAAGTTGATATAAAGCCATGGCGGCATAACGACAGTACTTTTGGAAGAATTCCGTAATCTTATAGTTAGGTATAAAGTCAATTTACTTGTATATATGCATTAAGCTATCGATTTCGAAATGCTTCAAATAACTGGTGTACCATATCTAAGTTAATAAACCTTCTTTAACGAACTGAAGTTAACATAAAGCCATAACGGCATAACGGCAGTGCATTTAGAAGAATTCCGTAAGCTTATATTTAGGTGTAAAGTCGATTTTGTTGTATATACACATTTAGCAATCGATACCGAAATGCCTCAAATCATTAGTTTAACATATTTAAGTTAATTAACCTTCTTTAACATATTGAAGTTGATATAAAGCCATGGCGGCATAACGGCAAAGCATTTAGAGGAATTCCGTAATCTTATATTTAGGTATAAAGTCGATTTTCTTGTATATATGCATTAAGCAATCGATTTCGAAATGCTTCAAATAACTAGTGTAACATATTTAAGTTAATAAACCTTCTTAAACGAACTAAAGTTAACATAAAGCCATAACGGCATAACGGCAGTGCATTTGGATAAATTCCGTAATCTTATATTTAGGTATAAAGTCGATTTTGTTGTGTATATGCATTTAGCAAGCGATTTCGAAAATCTTCAAATCATTAGTTTAACATATTTAAGTTAATAAAGCTTCTTTAACGCACTGAAGTTAACACAAAGCCATGGCGGCATAACGGCAGTTCATGTAGAAGAATTCCGTAATCTTATATTTAGGTATAAAGTCGATTTTCTTGTATTGACACATTTAGCAATCGATATCGAAATGCCTCAAATCATTAGTTAAGTTAAATAACCCTCTTTGTCTTACTGAAGTCTACAAAAGCCTTAGCGGCATAACGGCAGTGCATTCAGAAGAACTTCATAATCTTATGTTTAGGTATTAAGTCGATTTTGTTGTATATACACATTAGCAATCGATATCGAAATGCTTCAAATCATTAGTTTATCATATTTAAGCTAATTAACCCTCTTTATCTTAATGAAGTCTACAAAAGCCTTAGCGGCATAACGGCAGTGCATTCAGAAGAATTCCGTTATCATATATTTAGGTATAAAGTCGATTTTCTTGTATATACACATTTAGCAATCGATATCGAAATGCCTCAAATCATTAGTTTAACATATTTAAGTTAATTAACCCTCTTTATCTTACTGAAGTCTACAAACGCCTTAACGGCATAACGGCAAAGCATTAAGAAAAATTACTTAATCATATATTTAGGTATAAAGTCGATTTTGTTGTATATACACATTTAGCAATCGATATCGAAATGCTTCAAATCATTAGTTTAACATATTTAAGTAAATTAACCCTCTTTATCTTACTGAAGTCTACAAAAGCCTTAGCGGCATAACGGCAGTGCATTTGGAAGAATTCCGTAATCTTATATTTAGGTATAAAGTCGATTTTCTTGTATATACACATTTAGCAATCGATATCGAAATGCCTCAAATCATTAGTTTAACATATTTAAAATAATTAACCCTCTTTAATTTACTGAAGTCTACAAAAGCCTTAGCGGCATAACGGCAGTGCATTCAGAAGAATTACATAATCTTATGTTTAGGTATTAAGTCGATTTTGTTGTATATACACATTAGCAATCGATATCGAAATGCTTCAAATCATTAGTTTAGCATATTTAAACTAATTAACCCTCTTTATCTTAATGAAGTCTACAAAAGCCTTAGCGGCATAACGGCAGTGCATTCAGAAGAATTCCGTTATTATATATTTAGGTATAAAGTCGATTTTGTTGTATATACGCATTTAGCAATCGATATCAAAATGCTTCAAATCATTAGTTTAACAAGTTAAGTTAATTAACCCTCTTTATCTTACTGAAGTCTACAAACGCCATAACGGCATAACGGCAAAGCATTTAGAAGAATTACGTAATCTTATATTTAGGTATAAAGTCGATTTTCTTGTACATACTGATTTAGCAATCGATATCGAAATGCATAAAGTCACTAGTGTAACATATCTAAGTTAATAAAACTTCTTAAACGAACTGAAGTTAACATAAAGCCATAACGGCATAATGACATTGCATTTAGAAGAATTCCGTATTCTTATATTTAGGTAGAAAGTCGATTTTCTTGTATATATGCATTAAGCAATCGATTTCGAAATGCTTCAAGTAACTAGTGTAACATATCTAAGTTAATAAACCTTCTTAAACGAACTGAAGTTAACGTAAATCCACAACGGCATAACGGCAGTGCATTTGGAAAAATTCTGTAATCTTATATTTAGGTATAAAGTCGATTTTGTTGTGTATATGCATTTAGCAATCGATTTCGAAAATCTTCAAATCATTAGTTTAACATATTTAAGTTAGTAAACCTTCTTTAACGAACTGAAGTTGGCATAAATCCATAACGGCATAATGGCAGTGCATTTAGAAGAATTCCGTAAGCTTATATTTAGGTATAAAGTCGATTTTGTTGTAAATACACATTTAGCAATCGATATGGAAAGCCTCAAATCATTAGTTTAACATATTTAAGTAAATTAACCTTCTTTAACATATTGAAGTTCATATAAAGCCATGGCGGCATAACGACAGTACATTTGGAAAAATTCCGTAATCTTACATTTAGGTATAAAGTCGATTTTCTTGTATATATGCCATAAGCAATCGATTTTGAAATGCCTTTAATAACTGGTGTAACATATTTAAGTTAATAAACCTTCTTTAACGAACAGCAGTTAACATAAAGCCGTAACTGCATAACGGCAGTGCATTTAGAAGAAATCCGTAATCTTATATTTAGGTATAAAATCGATTTTCTTGTATATACACATTTAGCATTCGATATCGAAATGCCTCAAATAATTAGTTTAACATATTTAAGTTAATTAACCCTCTTTATCTTACTGAAGTCTACAAACGCCTTAACGGCATAACGGCAAAGCATTTAGAAGAATTCCGTAAGCTCATATTTAGGTATAAAAACGATTTTGTTGTATATACGCATTAAGCAATCGATATCAAACTGCTTCAAATCATTAGTTTAACACGTTAAGTTAATTAACCCTCTTTATCTTACTGAAGTCCACAAACGCCTTAACGGCATAGCGGCAAAGCATTTAGAAGAATTACGTAATCTTGTATTTAGGTATAAAGTCGATTTTCTTGTATATACTCATTTAGCAATCGATATCGAAATGCTTCAAATAACTATTTTAACATATTTAAGTTAATTAATCCTCTTTATCTTACTGAAGTCTACAAACGCCTTAACGGCATAACGGCAAAGCATTTAGAAGAACTACGTAAACTTATATTTAGGTATAAAGTTTGATTTTCTTGTGCATACTGATTTAGCAATCGATATCGAAATGCTTCAAATCATTAGTTTGACATATTTAAGTTAACAAACCTACTTTAACGCACAGAAGTTAACATAAAGCCATAATGGCATAACGGCAGTGCATTTAGAAGAATTCCGTAAGCTCATATTTAGGTATAAAGTCGATTATGTTGTATATACGCATTTAGCAATCGATATCAAAATGTTTCAAATCATTGGTTTAACAAGTTAAGTTAATTAACCCTCTTTATCTAACTGAAGTCCACAAACGCCTTAACGGCAACAAGGCAAAGCATTTAGAAGAATTACGTAATCTTATATTTAGGTATAAAGTCGATTTTCTTGTATATACTCATTTAGCAATCGATATCGAAATGCTTCAAATCATTATTTTAACATATTTAAGTTAACAAACCTACTTTAACGCACTGAAGTTAACACAAAGCCATGTCGGCATAACAGCAGTGCATGTAGAAGAAATCCGTAATCTTATATTTAGGTATAAATTCGATTTTTTTGTATATACACATTTAGCAATCGATATCTAAATGCTTCAAATCATTAGTTTAACATATTTAAGTTAATTAACCTTTTTAACGTATTGAAGTTGATATAAAGCCATAGTGGCATAACGATAGTACATTTGGAAGAATTCTGTGATCTTATATTTAGGTATAAAGTCGATTTTCTTGTATATATACATTAAGCAAACGATATCAAAATGCTTCAAATAACTGGTTTAACATATTTAAGTTAATAAAGCTTCTTTAACGCACTGAAGTTAACATAAAGTCATGGCGGCATAACGGCAGTGCATTAAGAAGAATCCCGTAAGCTTATATTTAGGTATAAAGTCGATATTCTTGTATATATGCATTAAGCAATCGATTTCGAAATGCTTCAAATAACTAGTGTAACACATCTAAGTTAATAAACCTTCTTAAACGAACTGAAGTTAACATAAAGCCATAACGGCATAACGACAGTGCATTTAGAACAATTCCGTATTCTTATATTTAGGTAGAAAGTCGGTTTTCTTGTATATATGCATTAAGCAATCGATTTCGAAATGCTTCAAATAACTAGTGTAACATATGTATCTAAGTTAATAAACCTTCTTAAACGAACTGAAGTTAACATAAAGCCATAACGGCATAACGACATTGCATTTGGAAGAATTCCGTAACCTTATATTAAGGTATAAAGTCGATTTTGCTGTGTATATGCATTTAGCAATCGATTTCGAAAATCTTCAAATCATAAGCTTAACATATTTAAGTTAATAAAGCTTCTTTAACGCACTGAAGTTAACACATAGCCATGGCGGCATAACGGCAGTTCATGTAGACGAATTCCGTAATCTTATATTTAGGTATAAAGTCGATTTTCTTGTATATAGCAATCGATATCAAAATGCCTCAAATCATTAGTTTAATATATTTAAGTTAATTAACCCTCTCTATCTTACTGAAGTCTACAAACGCCTTAACGGCATAACGGCAAAGCATTTAGAAGAATTCCGTTATCATATATTTAGGTATAAAGTCGATTTTCTTGTATATATGCATTAAGCAATCGATATCGAAATACTTCAAATAACTGGTTAACATATTTAAGTTAATAAACCTTCTTTAACTAACTGAAGTTAACGCAAAACCATAACGGTATAACGGCAGTGCATTTAGAAGAATTCCGTAAGCTTATATTTAGGTAGAAAGTCGATTTTCTTGTATAGAGCAATCGATATCGAAATGCCTCAAATCTTCAGTTTAATATATTTAAGTTAATTAACCCCCTTTTTCTTACTGAAGTCTACAAACGCCTTAACGGCATAACGGCAGTGCATGTAGAAGAATTCCTTTATCAAATATTTAGGTATAAAGTCGATTTTCTTGTATATACACTTTTAGCAATCGATATCGAAATACTCAAATCATTAGTTTGACTTATTTAAGTTAACAAACCTACTTTAACGCACTGAAGTTAACACAAAGCCCTGGCGGCATAACAGCAGTGCATGTAGAAGAATTCCGTTATCATATATTTAGGTATAAAGTCGATTTTCTTGTATATAGCAATCGATATCGAAATGCCTCAAATCATTAGTTTAATATATTTAAGTTAATTAACCCTCTTATCTTACTGAAGTCTACAAAGCCATTAACGGCATAACGGCAGTGCATTTAGAAGAATTCCTTAATCTTATATTTAGGTATAAAGTCGATTTTCTTGTATATACTCATTTAGCAATCGATATCGAAATGCTTCAAATCATTAGTTTACATATTTAAGTTAACAAACCTACTTTAACGCACTGAAGTTAACACAAAGCCATGGCGGCATAACGGCAGTGCATGTAGAAGAATTCCGTTATCATATATTTAGGTATAAAGTCGATTTTCTTGTACTCATTAGCAATCGATATCGAAATGCTCAAATCATAGTTTAACATATTTAAGTTAATAAACCTTCTTAACGACTGAAGTTAACATAAAGCCATAACGGCATAACGGCAGTGCATTTAGAAGAATTCCGTTAACTTATATTTAGGTATAAAGTCGATTTTCTTGTATATACTGCATTTAAGCAATCGATATCAAATGCTTCAAATCATTAGTTTAACATATTTAAGTTAATAAAACCCTTTTTTAACGACTGAAGTTAACAAAGCCATGGCGGCATAACGGCAGTGCATTTGGAAGAATTCCGTAATCTTATATTTAGGTATAAAGTCGATTTTCTTGTATATATGCATTAAGCAATCGATATCGAAATGCTTCAAATCACTAGTTTAACATATTTAAGTTAATAAACCTTCTTTAACGAACTGAAGTTAACATAAAGCCATAACGGCATAACGGCAGTGCATTTAGAAGAATTCCGTAAGCTTATGTTTAGGTATAAAGTCGATTTTGTTGTATATACACATTTAGCAATCGATATCGAAATGCCTCAAATCATTAGTTTAACATATTTAAGTTAATTAAGCTTCTTTAACATATTGAAGTTCATATAAAGCCATGGCGGCATAACGACAGTACAGTTGGAAGAATTCCGTAATCTTACATTTAGGTATAAAGTCGGTTTTCTTGTATATATGCCATAAGCAATCGATTTCGAACTGCTTCTAATAACTGGTGTAACATATTTAAGTTAATAAACCTTCTTTAACGAACAGAAGTTAACATAAAGATGTAACTGCATAACGGCAGTGCATTTAGAAGAAATCCGTAATCTTATATTTAGGTATAAAATCGATTTTCTTGTATATACACATTTAGCAATCGATATCGAAATGCCTTAAATCATTAGTTTAACATATTTAAGTTAATTAACCCCCCTTATCTTACTGAAGTCTACAAACGCCTTAACGGCATAACGGCAAAGCATTTAGAAGAATTCCGTAAGCTTATATTTAGGTATAAAGTCGATTTTCTTGTATATATGCATTAAGCAATCGATATCGAAATGCTTCAATTAACTGGTTTAACATCTTTAAGTTAACAAACCTACTTTAACGCACTGAAGTTAACACAAAGCCATGGCGGCATAGCGGCAGTGCATGTAGAAGAATTCCGTAAGCTTATATTTAGGTATAAAGTCGATTTTCTTGTATATATGCATTAAGCAATCGATTTCGAAATGCTTAAAATAACTAGTGTAACATATCTAAGTTAATAAACCTTCATAAACGAACTGAAGTTAACATAAAGCCATAACGGCATAACGGCAGTGCATTAAGAAGAATTCCGTATTCTTATATTTAGGTAGAAAGTCAGTTTTCTTGTATATATGCATTAAGCAATCGATTTCGAAATGCCTCAAATAACTAGTGTAACATATCTAAGTTAATAAACCTTCTTAAACGAACTGAAGTTAACATAAAGCCATAACGGCATAACGGCAGTGCATTTGGAAGAATTCCGTAATCTTATATTTAGGTATAAAGTCGATTTTGTTGTGTATGTGCATTTAGCAATCGATTTCGAAAATCTTCAAATCATTAGTTTAACATATTTAAGTTAATAAAGCTTCTTTAACGCATTGAAGTTAACACAGAGCCATGGCGGCATAACGGCAGTTCATGTAGAAGAATTCCGTAATCTTATATTTAGGTATAAAGTCGATTTTCTTCTATATACACATTTAGCAATCGATATCGAGATGCCTCAAATCATTAGTTTATCATATTTTAGTTAATCAACCTTTTTTAACGTATTGAAGTTGATATAAAGCCATGGTGGCATAACGACAGTACATTTGGAAGAATTCCGTTATCTTATATTTAGGTATAAAGTCGATTTTCTTGTATATACTCATTTAGCAATCGACATAGAAATGCTTCAAATCATTAGTTTAACATATTTAAGTTAATTAACCCTCTTTATCTTATTGAAGCCTACAAACGCCTTAACGGCATAACGGCAAAGCATTTAGAAGAATTATGTAATCTTATATTTCGGTATAAAGTCGATTTTCTTGTATATACTCATTTAGCAATCGAAATCGAAATGCTTCAAATCATTAGTTTAACATACTTAAGTTAATTAACCCTCTTTATTTTATTGAAGTCTACAAACATCTTAACGGCATAACGGCAAAGCATTTAGAAGAATTACGTTATCTTATATTTAGGTATAAAGTCGATTTTCTTGTATATACTCATTTAGCAATCGACATAGAAATGCTTCAAATCATTAGTTTAACATATTTAAGCTAATTAACCCTCTTTATCTTACTAAAGTCTACAAAAGCCTTAGCGGCATAACGGCAGTGCATTTGGAAGAATTCCGTAATCTTATATTTAGGTATTAAGTCGATTTTCTTGTATACACACATTTAGCAATCGATATCGAAATGCCTCAAATCATTAGTTTAACATATTTAAGTAAATTAACCCTCTTTATCTTACTGAAGTCTACAAACGCCTTAATTGCATAACGGCAAAGCACTTAGAAGAATTACGTAATCTTATATTTAGGTATAAAGTCGATTTTCTTATATATACTCATTTAGCAATCGATATCGAAATGCCTCAAATCATTAGTTTAACATATTTAAGTTAATTAACCCTCTTTATCTTACTAAAGTCTACAAACATCTTAACGGCATAACTGCATGTAGAAGAATTCCGTTATCATATATTTAGGTATAAAGTCGATTTTCTTGTACATACACATTTAGCAATCGATATCGAAATGCCTCAAATCATTAGTTTAACATATTTAAGTTAATTAACCCTCTTTATCTTACTGAAGTCTACAAACGCCTTAATTGCATAACGGCAAAGCATTTAGAGGAATTACATAATCTTATATTTAGGTATAAAGTCGATTTTCTTGTATATACTCATTTAGCAAGCGATATCGAAATGCCTCAAATCATTGGTTTAACATATTTAAGGTTATTAACCCTCTTTATCTTACTGAAGTCTACAAACGCCTTAATTGCATAACGGCAAAGCATTTAGAAGAATTACGTAATCTTATATTTAGGTATAAAGTCGATTTTCTTGTACATACACATTTAGCAATCGATATCGAAATGCCTCAAATCATTAGTTTAACATATTTAAGTTAATTAACCCTCTTTATCTTACTGAAGTCTACAAACGCCTTAATTGCATAACGGCAAAGCATTTAGAGGAATTACATAATCTTATATTTAGGTATAAAGTCGATTTTCTTGTATATATGCATTAAGCAATCGATATCGAAATGCTTCAAATAGCTGGTTTAACATATTTAAGTTAATAAACCCTCTTTAACTAACTGAAGTTTACAAACGCCTTAACGGCATAACGGCAAAGCATTTGGAAGAATTCCGTAACCTTATATTTAGGTATAAAGTCGATTTTCTTGTATATACACATTTAGCAATCGATATCGAAATGTCTCAAATCATTAGTTTAACATATTTAAGTTAATTAACCTTTTTTAACATATTGAAGTTCATATAAAGCCATGGCGGCATAACGACAGTACATTTTGAAGAATTCCGTAATCTTATATTTAGGTATAAAGTCGATTTTCTTGTATATATGCATTAAGCAATCGATTTCGAAATGCTTCTAATAACTGGTGTAACATATCTAAGTTAATAAACCATCTTTAACGAACTGAAGTTAACATAAAGCCATAACGGCATAACGGCAGTGCATTTAGAAGAATTCCGTAAGCGTATATTTAGGTATAAAGTCGATTTTGTTGTATATGCACATTTAGCAATCGATATCGAAATGCCTCAAATCATTAGTTTAACATATTTAAGTTAATTAACGTTCTTTAACATATTGAAGTTTATATAAAGCCATGGCGGCATAACGACAGTACATTTGGAAGAATTCCGTAATCTTATATTTAGGTATAAGGAAGATTTTCTTGTATATATGCACTTAGCAATCGATCTCGAAAATCTTCAAATTATTAGTTTAACATATTTAAGTTAATAAAGCTTCTTTAACGAACTGAAGTTAACACAAAGCCATGGCGGCATAACGGCAGTTCATGTAGAAGAATTCCGTAATCTTATATTTAGGTATAAAGTCGATTTTCTTCTATATACACATTTAGCAATCGATATCGAAATGCCTCAAATCATTAGTTTATCATATTTTAGTTAATTAACCTTTTTTAACGTATTGAAGGTGATATAAAGCCAGGGTGGCATAACGACAGTACATTTGGAAGAATTCCGTAATCTTTTATTTAGGTATAAAGTCGATTTTCTTGTATATATGCATTAAGCAATCGATATCGAAATGCTTCAAATAACTGGTTTAACATATTTAAGTTAACAAACCTTCTTTAACTAACTGAAGTTAACATAAAGCCATAACGGTATAACGGCAGTGCATTTGGAAGAATTCCGTAATATTATATTTAGGTATTAAGTCGATTTTCTTGTATATACACATTTAGCAATCGATATCGAAATGCCTCAAATCATTAGTTTAACATATTTAAGTTAATTAACCCCCTTTATCTTACTGAAGTCTACAAACGCCTTAACGGCAAAACGGCAGTGCATGTAGAAGAATTCCGTTATCATATATTTAGGTATAATGTCGATTTTCTTGTACATAAACATTTAGCAATCGATATCGAAATGCCTCAAATCATTAGTTTAACATATTTAAGCTAATTAACTCTCTTTATCTTACTGAAATCTACAAACGCCTTAACGGCATAACGGCAAAGCATTTAGAAGAATTACGTAATCTTATATTTAGGTATAAAGTCGATTTTCTTGTATATACTCATTTAGCAATCGAAATCGAAATGCTTCAAATCATTAGTTTAACATATTTAAGATAATTAACCCTCTTTATCTTACTGAAGTCTACAAACGCCTTAACGCCATAACGGCAAAGCATTTAGAAGAATTATGTAATCTTATATTTCGGTATAAAGTCGCTTTTCTTGTATATACTCATTTAGCAATCGAAATCGAAATGCTTCAAATCATTAGCTTAACATATTTAAGTTAATTAACCCTATTTATTTTATTGAAGTCTACAAACATCTTAACGGCATAACGGCAAAGCATGTAGAAGAATAACGTAATCTTATATTTAGGTATAAGGTCGATTTTCTTGTATATACTCATTTAGCAATCGATATAGAAATGCTTTAAATCATTAGTTTAACATAATTAAGTTAATTAACCCTCTTTATCTTACTGAAGTCTACAAACGTTTTAACGGCATAACGGCAAAGCATTTAGAAGAATTACGTAATCTTATATTTTGGTATTAAGTCGATTTTCTTGTATACACACATTTAGCAATCGATATCGACATGCCTCAAATCATTAGTTTAACATATTTAAGTTAATTAACCCCCTTTATCTTACTGAAGTCTACAAACGCCTTAACGGCATAACGGCAAAGCATTTAGAAGAATTACGTAATCTTATATTTCGGTATAAAGACGGTTTTCTTGTATATACTCATTCAGCAATCGAAATCGAAATGCCTCAAATCATTAGTTTAACATATTTAAGTAAATTAACCCTCTTTATCTTACTGAAGTCTACAAACGCCTTAATCGCATAACGGCAAAGCATTTAGAAGAATTACGTAATCTTAGATTTAGGTATAAAGTCGATTTTCATATATATACTCATTTAGCAATCGATATCGAAATACCTGAAATCATTAGTTTAACATATTTAAGTTAATTAACCCTCTTTATCTTACTGAAGTCTTTAAACGCCGTAATTGCATAACGGCAAAGCATTAAGAAGAATTACGTAATCTTATATTTAGGTATAAAGTCGATTTTCTTGTATATACTCATTTAGCAAGCGATATCGAAATGCCTCAAATCATTAGTTTAACATATTTAAGTTAATTAACCCCCTTTATCTTACTGAAGTCTACAAACGCCTTAACGGCATAACGGCAGTGCATATAGAAGAATTCCGTTATCATATATTTAGTTATAAAGTCGATTTTCTTGTACATACACATTTAGCGATCGATATCGAAATGCCTCAAATCATTAGTTTAACATATTTAAGATAATTAACCCTCTTTATCTTACTGAAGTCTACAAACGCCTTAACGCCATAACGGCAAAGCATTCAGAAGAATTATGTAATCTTATATTTCGGTATAAAGTCGCTTTTCTTGTATATACTCATATAGAAATCGAAACCGAAATGCTTCAAATCATTAGTTTAACATATTTAAGATAATTAACCGTCTTTATCTTACTGAAGTCTACAAACGCCTTAACGCCATAACGGCAAAGCATTTAGAAGAATTATGTAATCTTATATTTCGGTATAAAGTCGCTTTTCTTGTATATACTCATTTAGCAATAGAAATCGAAATGCTTCAAATCATTAGCTTAACATATTTAAGTCAATTAACCCTCTTTATTTTATTGAAGTCTACAAACATCTTAACGGCATAACGGCAAAGCATTTAGAAGAATTACGTAATCTTATATTTAGGTATAAAGTCGATTTTCTTGTATATACTCATTTAGCAATCGATATAGAAATGCTTCAAATCATTAGTTTAACATATTTAAGTAAATTAACCCTCTTTATCTTACTGAAGTCTACAAACGCCTTAACGGCATAACGGCAGTGCATGTAGAAGAATTCCGTTATCATATATTTAGTTATAAAGTCGATTTTCTTGTACATACACATTTAGCAATCGATATCGAAATGCCTCAAATCATTAGTTTAACATATTTAAGTTAATTAACCCCCTTTATCTTACTGAAGTCCACAAACGTTTAACGGCATAACGGCAAAGCATTTAGAAGAATTACGTAATCTTATATTTAGGTATTAAGTCGATTTTCTTGTATACACACATTTAGCAATCGATATCGAAATGCCTCAAATCATTAGTTTACATATTTAAGTTAATTAACCCCCTTAATCTTACAGAAGTCCACAAACGCTTTAACGGCATAACGGCAGTGCATGTAGAAGAATTCCGTTATCATATATTTATGTATAAAGTCTATTTTCTTGTAAATACACATTTAGCAATCGATATCGAAATGCCTCAAATCATTAGTTTAACATATTTAAGTAAATTAACCCTCTTTATCTTACTGAAGTCTACAAACGTTTAACTGCATAACGGCAAAGCATTTCGAAGAATTACGTAATCTTATATTTAGGTATTAAGTCGATTTTCTTATATACACACATTTAGCAATCGATACCGAAATGCCTCAAATCATTAGTTTAACATATTTATGTTAATTAACCCCCTTAATCTTACAGAAGTCTACAAACGCCTTAACGGCATAACTGCATGTAGAAGAATTCCGTTATCATATATTTAGGTATAAAGTCGATTTTCTTGTATATACACATTTAGCAATCGATATCGAAATGCTTCAAATCATTAGTTTAACATATTTAAGCTAATTAACCCTCTTTATCTTACTGAAGTCTACAAACGCCTTAATTGCATACCGGCAAAGCATTTCGAAGAATTACGTAATCTTATATTTAGGTATAAAGTCGATTTTCTTATATATACTCATTTAGCAATCGATATCGAAATGCTTCAAATCATTAGTTTAACATATTTAAGTTTATTAACAATCTTTATCTTACTGAAGTCTACAAACGCCTTAACGGCATAACGGCAGTGCATGTAGAAGAATTCCGTTATCATATATTTAGTTATAAAGTCGATTTTCTTGTACATACACATTTAGCAATCGATATCGAAATGCCTCAAATCATTAGTTTAATATATTTATGTTAATTAACCCTCTTTATCTTACTGAAGTCTACCAACGCCTTAACGGCATAACGGCAAAGCATTTAGAAGAATTACGTTATCTTATATTTAGGTATAAAGTCGATTTTCTTGTATATATGCATTAAGCAATCGATATCGAAATGCTTCAAATAACTGGTTTAACATATTTAAGTTAATAAACCCTCTTTAACTAACTGAAGTTAACATAAAACATTAACGGTATAACGGCAGTGCGTTTGGAAGAATTCCGTAACCTTATATTTAGGTATAAAGTCGATTTTCTTGTATATACACATTTAGCAATCGATATCGAAATGCCTCAAATCATTAGTTTAACATATTTAAGTTAATTAACCTTCTTTAACATATTGAAGTTCATAAAAAGCCATGGCGGCATAACGACAATTAACCCTCTTTATCTTACTGAAGGCTACAAACGCCTTAACGGCATAACTGCATGTAGAAGATTTCCGTTATCATATATTTAGGTATAAAGTCGATTTGCTTGTACATACACATTTAGCAATCGATATCGAAATGCCTCAAATCATTAGTTTAACATATTTAAGTTAATTAACCCTCTTTATCTTACTGAAGTCTACAAACGCCTTAATTGCATAACGGCAAAGCATTTAGAAGAATAACGTAATCTTATATTTAGGTATAAAGTCGATTTTCTTATATATAGTCATTTATCAATCGATAACGGCATAACGGCAGTTCATGTAGAAGAATTCCGTAATCTTATATTTAGGTATAAAGTCGATTTTCTTCTATATACACATTTAGCAATCGATATCGAAATGCCTCAAATCATTAGTTTATCATATTTTAGTTAATTAACCTTTTTTGACCTATTGAAGTTGATATAAAGCCATGGTGGCATAACGACATTACATTTGGAAGAATTCCGTAATCTTATATTTAGGTATAAAGTCGATTTTCTTGTATATAGTCATTTATCAATTGAAATAGAAATGCTTCAAATCATTAGTTTAACATATTTAAGATAATTAACCCTCTTTATCTTACTGAAGTCTACAAACGCCTTAACGGCCTAACTGCAAAGCATTTAGAAGAATTACGTAATCTTATATTTCGGTATAAAGTCGCTTTTCTTGTATATACTCATTTAGCAATCGAAATCGAAATGCTTCAAATCATTAGCTTAACATATTTAAGTTAATTAACCTTCTTAAACATATTGAAGTTCATATAAAGCCATGGCGGCATAACGCCAGTACATTTGGAAGAATTCCGTAATATTATATTTAGGTATAAAGTCGATTTTCTTGTATATATGCATTAAGCAATCGATTTCGAAATGCTTCCAATAACTGGTGTAACATATCTAAGTTAATAAACCTTCTTTAATGAACTGAAGTTAACATAAAGCCATAACGGCAGTGCATTAGAATATTTCCGTAAGCGTATTTTTAGGTATAAAGTCGATTTTGTTGTATATACACATTTAGCAATCGATATCGAAATGCCTCAAATCATTAGTTTAACATATTTAAGTTAATTAACCTTCTTTAACATATTGAAGTTCATATAAAGCCATGGCGGCATAACGACAGTACATTTGGAAGAATTCCGTTATCTTATATTTAGGTATAAGGAAGATTTTCTTGTATATATGCACTTAGCAATCGATTTTGAAAATCTTCAAATCATTAGTTTAACATATTTAAGTTAATAAAGCTTCTTTAACGCACTGAAGTTAACACAAAGCCATGGCGGCATAACGGCAGTTCATGTAGAAGAATTTCGTAATCTTATATTTAGGTATAAAGTCGATTTTCTTCTATGTACACATTTAGCAATCGATATCAAAATGCCTCAAATAATAAGATTATCATATTTAAGTTAATTAACCTTTTTTAACGTATTGAAGTTGATATAAAGCCTGGTGGCATAACGACAGTACATTTGGAAGAATTCCTTAATCTTATATTTAGGAATAAACTCAATTTTCTTGTATATATGCATTAAGCAATCGATATCGAAATGCTTCAAATAACTGGTTTAACATATTTAAGTTTATAAACCCTCTTAAACTAACTGAAGTTAACATAAAACCATAACGAAATAACGGCAGTGCATTTGGAAGAATTCCGTAATCTTATATTTAGGTATAAAGTCGATTTTCTTGTATATACACATTTAGCAATCGAAATCGAATAGCTTCAAGGCATTAGTTAAACATATTTAAGTTAATTAACCCTCTTTATTTTACTGAAGTCTACAAACGCCTTAACGGCATAACGGCAGTGCATGTAGAAGAATTATGTAATCTTATATTTAGGTATAAAGTCGATTTTGTTGTATATACACATCTAGCAATCGATATCGAAATGCTTCAAATCATTAGTTTAACATATTTAAGCTAATTAACCCTCTTTATCTTACTGAAGTCTTCAAACGTTTTAACGGCATAACGGCAAAGCATTTAGAAGAATTCCGTAATCTTATATTTAGGTATAAAGTCGATTTTCTTGTATATACACATTTAGCAATCGAAATCGAATAGCTTCAAGGCATAAGTTTAACATATTTAAGTTAATTAACCCTCTTTATTTTACTAAAGTCTACAAACGCCTTAACGGCATAACGGCAGTGCATGTAGAAGAACTCCGTTATCATATATTTAGGTATAAAGTCGATTTTCTTGTACATACACAATTAGCAAT